>JABASM010002230.1:0-11656 GCA_019776545.1 Brachystomella parvula | reverse complement strand
ACAATGAAATTCGGTACTGTCCCTCTTCACCCCGCCTGTCCCTCTTCGGAACGTTTTACGGTAAGTTGAGTGAAAAAGAATTGAAGGTTGTGGAAATAGTATTCACGATTATTTTATTTGCAGCCGCCTTTCGCTTCTGTACGCTGGAATGCACTTCTTAGATTACTTGCCATATTTACAGAGAACTGGGGACAGCTTGGTAAACACTACAAGTTTTCTGGGGAGGGCAAGGGAGCCCTGTACTCGACAGAGATGACGGAAGCAGTGGAATCGTTGATTAATCTCTCCCCAAATATTGAGTCACTGGATTTCAGCGGTATTGATGACAAAATCGGGTTCATGAAGATTACAACCCCACTAACCAAGCTGACGGTGCTAAAGGGGTTACCTCCGCGCTTTTTGAAATCAATACTCTTGGTGGCTCCAAATCTGCAAACGATCACTGCCTCCATTAGTAGAAACTCGGACTGGATGTCACTCAGTTCACTAAAGACTCATCAGCCCTGTCGAGTCTTTAGGCTAGACGTTTTACTTACCCCTTCCATTTCCGCTGATCTTATTAGAGGACCCAAGGATTTGAACCTGAAAGTAGAGTGGCTCAGGATTTCTTTAGGGGATCCGTTTTCTACTCAGGCAAACTTGACCCAACCCCAATTTGGAAACGTGGTCCATGCAACCAAGAATTGGATCTCAAGCCTCCAAACGATCAAAGAACTCGATATGGACTATTGTTTCTGGTCCGAATTTCCGTCTTCACACTTTGAGAGCATTACTCTTCGCGGTAGGAAGGGTAGTTGGGTAACCCGAACTTATTCACCTCTGCCTGTTCCTTTTTCTGCTCTTCAGTATCCAAATCTAACCACCATTGCTATAAGGGCCGACATACCAGAAAGCCTTTTTAATCTGAGGACCCCCTTTTCCCGAGTTACCAGCCTCACTATCTGCCGCACCAAAGGAATGAACGTCACAGAAACATTTCCCAACCTGAAGACTCTTAACTTGTGCACAGCTACCTTCGAGGATTTTCACCTTATTTTCACACACAAAAGTCTGACGAATTTAAACCTTGATTGCTCTCGTGAAGCTCGGAGTGCAGTATACGCCTTATTGGCGGACCCTGAACAGGGTTGGGTGGTCGTTCGTAGGTATGACCTCGTTGATCTGGGTACGTTTAAACCTCCCCGAATTTCCAGTACAACCTTCCTGAACCCTTTAAGGGCGAATACCTACATGAGAGGTTGGTAACGAAAATCACCGTCAGGATATTACTAAAAGTAGAAACTAGTTTTTCTAAAAGCTGCCTTCTAGGTGTTGCACATATGGAACCTGCAAAGGAGTATTTATGGTCCGCCAAAATACCTACCGCGTACGAGGATGATCTCCCAATCCAACTTCATTGCTTTGCACTCGACGAAGAGCACCAACTGGTAGGTTTAGTGGAAAAATTGATTTTTTTAAGAAGTATAATCTTCATTTATTATGCATGGAATAAATTATTTCTTGCAGGTAAAGCGGTATCTTTCTCCTCCTGCCGAAATAAACAATGGGCACGGCTCCCGCTAGCAACCATATCACATAATGTACTTAAACGGCTACTGAAAGCGAAGCGTTCTTTCCATGGGTTTGTAAACTTTTCTATTCCTTTACTCCAATGGTTTTCTATGGGTAGCTTAAAATTCTTACACTTGTCTTCATGTCAAGCTTACCCATGTTTGCAATTGATCCCGAAAGGTAGGAGGGCTTCATATAAATAATTTCTGAAACCTGTGACACCCTTCTGTAAATACAACTGCAATAAAATAATGTGAAATTAAGAATACTCATTTCTCAAATCGAAATTCAGTAGGCCACCACTCTGTACCCTGAAATACCGAAGGTTGGGTGATTTTTCGTTAGCAGCATCTGGTAAACGTTTGACAGTCTGTAGATTATGGCGAGCTAGACAATGTAGTTTGTTTCCTCGCTCCTATCGGGCGGGCCATCTGGTTCTTTCTCAACGGCGAAAAGGCCCGGAAGGTTGAGGTTAGTCAGGCCAGGCCTTACCATGGTATTTCTGACTAGTACAGGGTAAAAGAATATTTTGTAAAAAAACAGGATCCTCCATATTCCTTCAAGTATCTTATGGACAATTTTAGTATACAATCACTTGACCTTTACAGATTAGGAGTAAATAAAAAAGAAAGGAGGCAATAAGCCTCATTTGAAGCTTCTTGAAAATGCTCCACGCCAATACAAGTAATAAAAATCTGGTCCCTATACAACTTTCCTTTTATTCTTGTTAACTGACAAAAGGGCATTCACCAGCGCCCTAATTGAAGGGTAGAGGAAGAATTAACCAAATGTTAACTTTGCCTGGGCCGCCGTTGTTCTTAATGAGCTGACGCAGCTGCTTCACTCAACCTATAGCTTGACTTAAGATTAGGCCAGTGGCTGATAAAGACCAAATAATAGGAATTAAAAGAAAAGGTTTCATAGCCTGTCTCAAGGTTTCTTGACAACGAGAACTATAAAGTCAATAAAGAGGTTATGTCATAACTCGATTGTTTTAAAAATACTAGAAAAAACTTTAAGATCCAGCTTTGAGATCCAGCTCTAGGATCCCGTTAAAACAGCTTCCATTTTTACAGTTTATTGAAAGTTTTTTTCCTCGAAATTTTTTTCTATAAATTCGAGTAACTAAAAGTAGCTGTCCGCGTTCAGCCAACCAGTTCCGTAAACTTGACGGTGAAACGGCCAACTGTTTTAGCATAAGATTATGATCATATTTGATTCTTGAAATTTAAGCTGGATTTTTTCTTAAAAATCAAGTAAAAAGATCAAGAAATACCCAAGGAACAAAATCGGGTCAAGTTGCACTATATTGGACCTGAAAATGTTGATGTTGACGTTTAGAGTTCAACAGATTTGAAGTTCAACTTTTTGTCCGGTTGCTGTGAGCCTTGCGTCAGGGTGACATTTAAGGGAATCCGACATTGGTGATACTTCACGTGAACAGTAGAAGTTGTGTTTAGTGAAACTTTGCGTCGGGAAGTTGAACTTCATTGGAACCCCTGCACCACCCCCTACCCTACCCCCGCCCCCTACTCGAATTTCTTCTCCCCGTGTAATTAGGCGGTTAATGAGGTGGTCTGGTGCTTTGCTGGTTAATATAAGAGAGCATGCTATATTTTAATGAAGAAAAAAAATAATAAATAATGTTTTGTTAAGGCAGAAGAAATAAGACTATGATAAACTATAGCTACCAGTCGTGTTTTTTTTAAGGAAACGGGTTTAAGACCTATGCTTAATCTAGCTAACTGATTAAATGTGACATAGTAAGGATATGATTGTACTAGAATTGAATATTACTTCAGTCTCTTAGGTTTCTGTATTTTATCGTCGGTGCGCTTGCTCAGGAGTTGTCATGGTCCTCCTTGGTCCCCTTGCCCCTCTTCCCCGCCATACTAACCCGTGATTTCGCTCGTCGGAAGTACGCCGAGAAATAATTCTGTAACTGCTCATGAGTCACCAGTCCGATCCGATCAACTTCGAGTGCAGCTGAAAAAGAAGGAAGAAAAGTATTAATTGTAAGTTTCGAAGGTGGTGATGAGCTATAGGCATACCTTTAATGATGTCTTTGTAGACAAAGGACTTGAATTTCCTGTTTCCTTGAGTGCCATCATAGCTGTAAGATTTGGCGAGGGAATCAGCCAAAATTTGTTTCATCATGTTGTCCACTGATTTGTCCTCACTTTCCGACGATTTGCATTGTACGAAGAAATCACGCTGGAAGTAAACAAAAATATGTAGTTAATACTTGCATGCCCAGCGTTTTCTTAAGGGAGGGAAAGGAAAGGCATAGACTCAGCGGCCATTTTTAAATTTAGCTGAAGACTAAAGGAAATGCTTGGAATCGCATCAATTCTGTTTAAATGCCCAGTACTTTCCTATACATATTCCCTCTACTCCAGTAAATCAAGAGGAAAGAAGAAGCGAAAGTTAATTTCTTACCATTGCTACAAAGAGGACGTCGTTCTTGGCTTGTGCAATGCGATCGTTCCAAGATGACAACTTCTCCACCGTGGAGAACGGAAGAACTGGAAGTTCATTCGAGTTCCGGGTTGTGACGGAACAGACCTGGGGTGCCACTGCTGGCTGTGGGTTCCGTTCAATGTTGATTAGTCGCTGTTGGACGTCGGTGAGGGTCAAGACGAGCCACTGTCGGAACGCTAGAAGAAAACCAAATGAATGAAATAGACAAGTGTCTGTTTGACTAAAGGAGTTCATGACGAGAGCTTACCCTTGTCATCACTAAGAATGTTCTCGTTGCTTGGAGAACTGGGCTTCCCTGATTTAATTTCATCTTCGTCCTTTTCATGTGGAGAGTACTGCGTAGCAGAGCCGTCAGACGAAGGCTCAGCTGTGAATGTAGGCGATAGAGGGGTTGCCGAATTTTCAACTGCTGATTTCGATTGTCCTTGATCCACGACTGAGAAGAACCTTGTAGCACTATTCAACTTTGGTTCCGTTTCACACTTAGAGAAAAAATTATTTTGTTGGAAATGTAAACAATAAAATGGATGGAAATAAAGGTTTTTTTCTTACGTGAGGTACCATCAGTTTCCCAGCCAGGCTGTACTGATCCGTCATACCCTGCGTCTAAGGAATTGAACGCTAAAAATATTACTGACAAAAGTAGATGTTTGAGTAGCATTCCTTACGTTAGGTATTGCCAGTGATCCGTTGATTTCATACTCTCCTGCCGGTGTCTCCTATGGTGAATGACAAAGTTAATCTGAGAATATGAGCATAATTATTCAAAGAAACAAAGGAACTATGTTCGTACGTCTGGAAGCCCCACAACACCTCGCAAGTTGAAGCCCAGTTCGTTCCGCTCATCCTGCTACTCAGAAAAATAATTTAGCAAGAAAGAAAACTAAACAATTTAGCAATTGATTTTACGTGCGGGATGTCCAACACTCCATTAGAGCTGAATCCTGTGTGAGAGTCGTCACCGAAATTGAGACTGCGTTTGCATGAAGTCGTGGACGGTATATTCTTGGATATGGGGGTTGCTGTTCCAGACGGTAACTTGTCCAACCGGTATCGTTTTTGTGAGCCGACGTCTTCGTCACTGTCATAGGTCCCATCATATCTTTCATCAAGGGGTGGGGCAGCGTCGAGGCGGCGGCCACCTGTATTCTGACCTCCACGCTTCTTTTGGTTAGGATTTCTTGGAGGTAATTGAAATAGCTTTGGTTTTTTTCCACAATTTGGGGTTGTGGAGTAGGTACCAATATCGCTTTCTGAAGAGAGTTCCTGCTCCGCGTACAAAGCACCATTATCTTTTCTGGTACGGTTGCTCTTCCTAGGTTTAGAAGGCATGAGGTCGTGTAGAGCTTCAGCGTGCGTTGCTGAAAAGAAGAAGCAAGTAGAAGGTAGAGAGGCCGGTATTTAATGGACATAGAAAAGCCTCACCATATCCTTTAAGTATAAGGCATAGCTTCTCATCCCAGTCTTCCCCTGCCTGCTTCCGCGTCTTCGCAGCTGTTAGAATTTGTGTGTTGCTGTAGCGACTTGGTGGCCAAAGACACTTCCCACTGGAGGTTATCCAAGTTACTGGAACGACGGCCTTCGCTGATTGTAGCAGAGGGAATTCAACCATGTAGAATTTCTGGAAAGCAAAGAAGGTATGAAGTAATTGCTACAATACTAATACTTCGGTTTTCCAGTAACTATGTAATTCTCTGCCACTTACGTTAACATTGCTGGGGCGGTGCATGGTGGAGATTCTATACCACGGTTTGCCGTGAACCCAGGGATGCACCCACAGAAAACTGGAATAGTAACTGACCAATTCTTCGTTAACGACAACGGAGGTTGAGTAGAGAGTCAAAGGGACGCGGAGATTAGTCAATGATGAAAGGTATCACAGTATAAATTAGCACCAGGATTAATTGATGAAGACGCAGAATAAGTAGATCAAAGGAGTACTTCTTCTTATCTCTCCAGAAATGAAATGAAATGGAAAGAGGAAGTTGTTGGCGGTTTCAAAAATGGATAAGAACAATGGTGCGTCCTGTTCGTTTGGCGGGATGGAAGCGGGGAGGCTTTTATTCGCATTGGTGCAAATCTCACCCTTTTCCATGATGGCGTGCTGGTTAAGCTCCTCCCCTTCTGTCCTCTTCTCAGCCAATCCAGAAAAGCTTGTTATGAAGAAATGCTATTAAACAGGGATCAGTTAATTGCACTGAAATTGACAGATGCCATCTTCACTGATTCCTCCTACTTTTTTCTATGTGTGAAACGTGAGTGAATGAGTGCAAAATAAAAGTGTAGACGGCAGTCACTGCAAATCTAATGAAAAATTATGCACCCTCTCGTCCTCGTCTTCCTTCTTTTGTTTTACCTAAAAACTACTTGTATGCAAATGGGAAGCACGACAGGCTGTAAGAAAATGTAATTGAGGAGCTGCTTAACAACTGAAAAAGAAGAATAAGGAAGTCTAATTTTTGCATTATTAATAAAGCAGGAACAGAATGGCTTTATCCTTCCTTATTCTTCTTTTTCAGTTGTTAAACACGAGGATTTTCCCAATGGATTTTAAAAATAGATGCGGTTGTTGAACTCCCATTTCGTAGCACCACTCCCTCAAGTTTTATTTAGTTTAGTAATTAAAAAAGAATGAATATTGGGCATATATAGCAAATAGCTATTTCTCACTAACATCGCTGTGAAGAAGGGGGATAATGACATGCTGCTGCTTATAGGGGAAAACACAACATTTGCGCTGTATGTCACTGATACGCCATACCTGCAGATCTGCTCCCTCGACCGCTTGAAAAATTCCAAGCTGGGAAGAATTACATGGATATGTAAAAAAATCCAGTAAACTATTAAACTTCGTCCCTATAATGACTGTTTGACCGGTGGCAGTACTGGTAGCGATGTTCTTAACTTTAACGAACTCACCAGTCTTGAGCCTGCAAACACTGTTTCCTATCGGATCCTTTTCAGATGGGATCCTAATTGTTGATTCAGCGATGAAGACTCTTTTCCATTGAGGACTGCCGATTCCTTGGAGCAAAGGTCCTTCTGTGTGCTGGGCTTCCAACGACTCAAGCTTAATTTTGTCCGGACGAATAGAGTCCAGCTCGTTAAGCCGATTGTAGATCTGCTGGAGTGGGTAGCCAGGAGTCCGAACGAGTCGCTTCATTATTCCTAACTGGTTTTCAAACTTGAATGCACTGAAGTCGTCTAGCGGTCCCAGGTTGTAGACATCGTCCGGCAGATGGATCAGTCCGTGGATATTCGAAGAAATGTACCTCTGTCCGTAGAGTTTGCTGAAGTTGGTCACAAACGTGCGCAGTAGCAGTCTAGCGTAATTGTTCCACTTCTTGTGGAGTTCTCTGCTGCTGAGTATGGTAACGGCTACTGAGAATGTCAGGAAGTTATTGTAGTCTACTTCCGGCAGGACATCTCGAAGAGCCACCATTCCCGTGTAAAGCAGAAATTGGCGACAGACAGTCGCTTTCCACCGCTCAACGTCGGAGAGGGGCGAAGGCTTCCTGACGAATTCAACAGGAATGTAAGTGGAGAAGTTGGACAAGATTCCTGATATTTGATCGATTTCAGGTTGAGAGAGCCTTCCGTACTCAGTGCCACCTTTCACCAGCACTTTTCCGAACTTCCGAACACCTCCAAGGCACACTAAATGCATGTATTCGAGGGGAATCCTGGCTACGATGTCAATTGGTAATTGGAGGAGTATGGTCACTGTGTTGTGGTGAGCGTCCATCGTATTTGCCGGGTTCCGGAAGGACTGATTCGTCCTCAATTCCTTGTCCATGTCCAGGAACACGACCCTGCCGTCGACTTTGGATCCATGCACGACACATTTGAAGCAGGAGCAGTAGCCGGAGTGTCCTTTTGTTCCCGCAATAAAAGCCCTGGCCGGGGCATCACAGATGAAAGAATGGAGCGTCACCCTAACTGTTCTCTCTAACACAGTGATTCCATTGTCCATGACGTCCTTCAGCTCATTAACAGTTTCTGACATGAACTCGTTTGCATTCTCCGGCTTCGTACGTCCATGATATATTCCGATTGTAAAAATCTTTGAACTTAACCCGTGAAGACAGCCCAGGATTGGCCAAAACTCGGAACCGCCATCTCTTGCCAACGGAATCCCGTCGACGTTTATTTGTAGAGAGGCCTCCGTCACGTCTCTCTTCAGCAGCAGCTTAGTCAACTGTTTCTTCAAGCCGATGTGGACGTATCTTCCGGGAGACATTACTCTTATCTTGGGAGGATCTGCTGATGGTTTGAGCAAAGTACGTGGGTCCTTGGGGAGGAGCCGATGACATTGATGCTTCCGCAGGATTTTTAGAAGAGCACGTCTTGCTCGTATTGCAATATGAAAACGCAAGAAAAACTCACTTAACTCTTCACGCAGATCAAAGACATCTTCCGGCTCATCGTCGTCGCTGTCGAACTCGGCATTACTGTCACCGGAGTCATCTGGGTCACTACCCCCCGCGTCAAGCCCCGCTTCAAAATGTTCGAACTCAGTGTCACTGAAATCACGATCTTCGTAATCCTGGATTTCTAAGTCCTCCCAATCTCCGATTATACCCTCATAACCCAGTGGTGCCGAGCCAGAATGTGAAGAACCGTATGATGAACTGTTATTCAAATCAATCGGCTCATGTTCTTCCAATTCGTCTCGCTGACTTTGTGACATACTATCCGCAAAGTGCGTAGGCATATCCCACCTTCCCTGAAGTGTACGATGATATCGACGTCTCACTCTCTTCCAGTGGGCGCTCTGTTTCATGCGTACGCGTAAACTTGCCTTCACCCTTGCCATGATCTGAAATCAAATTAATACCAGCAACGGTGAATATAGGCTCCATTGTGAAAGTGGAAAATAATACTAAAAGTAATCCCAAACTAAACTTCCGGGTTACTTTCTCGAATTTCTGCATGTTCAATTTACCTGGCACAAATATGGTGTACACAGCTCAGCAGGTAAATTAAACAGCCCAGCGTCCAAACGGATGCCACTGACGGAAGCGTGACGGTGACAGAAATGGATGAGGGAATCAGCCTTGCACAGAATGAAACTTAATACCCCTTCAGGTAAACCTATGATAAATCAAATTAATACCAACAAGGGTAAATGTAGGTTCCCTTTCCAAAGTTGAAAATAATGCTAGAAGTAATCCCAAGCATAACTTCCGGTTTACTTTCTGCAATTTCTGTATATTGAATTTACCTGCCACGAATATGGTGTAGACGGCTCAGGTGGTAAAGCTGCCCTACTTCCGAAGGGAAGATAGTCCAGACAGGAGAAGCGTTAAGCTTCTATAAATCCTCTTCCTCTCTAAATACTTCCTATATTCTAGTTCAGTTGAATTTAATTAATAATCGCTGCTTATGAATGATCTGTCTCATCTGTCAACAGTTGTTGACGGTTTCTCCCGCCATTTCTATATTAAACTTCAACTTAGTTGTTCTGATGTGTGTTTCAGATTGACGCATAAGGGTTGTCAACCTGTTCAACTCTGCATTGTTGGACTGAGTTGAAATAATGTTGGCAGCTCAAGTCCAACAGTTGTACTACAACATTCAGGAGACGCACCAAAATGTTCACTGGGTACCAGTAGCCGTGATAAAAATCTATGTAAAATTAATTATGACGCTCCGCGGGATGCGTCATTTGAATCCTAGGCTCACAAGCACGAAGCTAACTTTTCGTGAAATGGCCGAAACCGATCTGTTGGCTTTTACAGTATAGTAATGTGCATTTAGTAACCAGTTATCTCCATTTCTGAAGCGTTAGGAAACCATTGCTCATTTTCTAGCAAGGAAATTTTCTAGAAAATTGCATCAAAAATAGCCTATCTACATGGAAACCCGGGGTTGGCGAAAAAATGAAAAAAGTTCCCGAAAAAAAAAATAACCGAGTTATGACATAACCTCTTTATAAACTTTGTAATATGCCTGTCAAACAACCTTGGCCTGTCTTAAATTACCACTGGTCCGGATTTCAGGCTTAAAGGTATGAGAGATTAAGATTGGATTAAAAGCAGCAAAGGTATAAAAGCGGGCTGAACTGTTTTTTTACCGTTTAGAATTTTGTTTATGGCTGCAGAAGTTCTTAAACTATTAATTACAAAATCAGCTTCGAACCCGTCAGTGCTTTTTAACTTCCGAAAATTTTAAGTCTTTTCTATAACAATTTTTGTCTGGACTCAATCAAAATGGCAGATTTCCTTCCAGCTGAAGTAAGTTTTTGAAAGCTTGTCATCCATAAGAGCAACGCTTAGGTACTTACTGCTTTTATTTTATTACCACAGGTACTGGAAATGATCCTGGTTCACTTAGGCGTCAGGGATATTCGCAACTGCCGATATGTACGTAGGGACTGGAATTTGGTCTGTTGCAAGTATCTCAGAGAACTCCATGAACCTCTTAAATTCGAATTTCCAGATAAAGAGAAGAGTGCCATCCGATTTGTGGAAATGATCAAGGAAAGCTCACAGCCATTCCTCTTCTCAAAATTTGAATTTATTTTTCCTGGAGATGCGGGAGTAAGTTGATAAACTTAAATGCGGACAAAACATTTATTATTACTTCATTTCTTTTGCAGCCATCAAGGATCATAAAACGAAATATATTTTGGAAATCACAACTTGCCACATTCGGAGAGAACTGCGGAGAGGTTGGTAAACATTACAAGTTCTCCGGAGGCCGTAGCGGACGCGTTGACGCTGCACAGGTGTCCAGAGCAGTTAAATCCCTCATTAATCTCTCTCCAAATATTGAGTCACTTGATTTCAACAAAATTCAACGCTTCATCCTGAGCATGAACGTCACAACTCCATTGCCCAAGCTGAAGGTAGTAACAGGGCTACCCTCCCACCTTTTGAGAGGAATAACCTCGGTGGCTCCTAATCTGCACACAATCACTGCCTTCCTAACTGAGGATTCCGACTGGATCTCACTGAATTCACTAAAGACTTTTCAGCCCGCTCCCGTCGTCAACCTAGATATTTCCCTTCCCTCTTTCGTTTCTCCTGGGCTCGTCGAAGGGTTCAAGGGTCGAAATCTAAAAATTGAGGGGCTTAGAATTTCTTCTCGAGGGCCGGACCTAACTATCGGCAATCTTGCCCAACCCCGGTTTCAATACTTGCTCCATGAAACTAAGAGATGGATCTCAACTCTTCGAACGGTCAAAGAACTGAATTTAGACTATCGTTTCTGGACAAATTTCCCGGCTCCAATTTTACAAAAATTGGAGAGCATCACTCTTCGCGACCAGCGTCGTTGGGAACCCATATATCAGCCACCTCTGCCTGTTCCTTTCTGTACTCTACAGTATCCGAATCTAACCACGATTGCTCTAAATTGCTATTCACCAGGAAGGCTTTTTGACCTCAGCATCCCGTTCACTGGAGTTACAAGTCTCACTCTTTACAAAACCGAGGGAATGGACTTCATAGGAACTTTTCCTAATCTGAAAATTCTTACCTTGTTTTCCGCTACCGCCGACGATTTCATCCTTATCTACACCCACAAAAGTCTGACTCATTTGAACCTTGATCTTTCAAGAGCAGATTGGGATGTCGTATCCCCCATTTTAAAAGAGCCTGAAAACGGCTGGATGGTAGTT
>JABASM010002229.1:0-11658 GCA_019776545.1 Brachystomella parvula | reverse complement strand
GTAATACACTGTTATACAAAAATAGTTTATATTCTGATAGTTACGTTAGTGCAGTCGTCTCATTTCATAACTTGCTACAAGTGGCTTCAAATACCCTTTGAAAAAAATTGTCTAGGTATATGGGTAGCGTTTAATTTGGAAGACTATGTCTAACCTCTGTTAGTTTACGCATTTAACGAAAAGTTTCATGAATTTTCAGTATTTTTAAAAGATGCTTACGAATTTTGGGCTTTTTCTACGCCCTCCAACTCCGAAAAACCGATTTTCAGACCGCGGTGAAATGCCGAGGTAAAATTGGGATGAAACTAGCTGGGATGAAACATGGGATGAACCTAGCTGGGATGAAACATGGGATGAACCTAGCTGGGATGAAACATGGGATGATACTTGCTGTGCTGGGATGAAACGTGGGATGAACATAGGATGACTCACACGGGATGAAACTTTGCTGGGATGAAACATGGGATGAAACTAGCTAGGATGAAACATGGGATGAAACTAGCTAGCATGAAACATGGGATGAAACTAGCTAGGATGAAACATGGGATAAAACTACGGGTAGCTGAGCCTAAATCCAGCCCAAATGTGGTGTCGAAAATTCGGAACAGTCGAAAGGTGACAAAGGTGGAAAGGTAGAAATTGAGGAAAGATAAAGTTGATCGAAATGTCGAAAAAGTCGAAATCCTCAAAGATTTTTTTTTCAAAGCTGTAAGTATATACTTTGCCTGCTCATAGCCCATGGCTCGCTCGTAGCTCATGGCCTTTTTCAAATGTTTTTTTCCGTTTTTAGAATGTTTTAAATCTCGAAGTATTTGGTTGATAAGTAAAAACTAGGAAAAGCCCAAAATTCGTAAGCATCTTTTAAAAATGCTGAAAATTCATGAATCTTTTAGTTAAATGCTTAAACTAACAGAGGTTAGACAGGGTCTTCCAAATCAAACGCTACCCATATACCTAGACAATTATTTTCAAAGGGTATTTGAAGCCACTTGTAGTAAGTTATAAAATGAGACGACTGCACTAACGTAACTATCAGAATATAAACTATTTTTGTATAACAGTGTATTACAGTAAAAGATACTTTCGAAATCGTTAAATTTTAAAAAATACCCATTCAAAATATTTTTTTTTTAAATTCAAAAATTCGGAAAAAAAATTGATTTAAAAATTTTGAGTTTTGAAAAACATTTAAGTGTCGAAAAAGCCTTGAAATTGAGAATCTTGAATCCTGGCCCATGGCCCATGGGCCGTAGCCCATGCAACTGTATATACCGATTATTTATTGAGTCAAGAATCCACGGTCGGAGTAACTACCGTGGAGCCACCAAAAAATTTCTTAGTATAAACCTAACAATGTAATATGCTCATGTCATTGCCTGGAGGGAACATTGTTAGGTTTACTAGGTTGACTCGCAAGTAGTACTGGATAAAAAATGGAGTTTTCAAAAAAAAACTTAGAAAAAAATTTCGAAAAATTTTTTTTCTCAAAAATGGTCAGGATCGTTCTAGAATGGCATGAAACGGATTTCTATGCGAAAAACCCGGTTTCGAAATTTTGAAAAAAAACTTGAAATTGTTTAGTGGCTCGAAGGTAGTTACCCCGACCGAATCCACTTAATTGTAACGGTTTGCTCTATTCTAGGACACCGCTGCGATATGGAGCCATGCCTACTTTCTCTGGGCAGCGGTTGTGGTCTCGCTCAGCACTGATTTTAGGACTCATGACCGTTGTGTATTTTAACAGTGGCGTCAAGGAGTCTAGTTTCGGAAAGTTCGATGAAACGATTTCAGGGAAGGCATTCGAAACAAAATGCTCAGCAAGAATGGAGACGGAACTGCATAAATTCGAAGGTGTGGACTCTTAACTAGCAGTTGCAGCGATCAAACGAGGTCGGAATATCATGTGTCTGCTTCTGATATTTTCAGGTTGTAAAGTTTCAAAGTGTGGCCGAGTTCTGACGGATAGTCTCATCAACGTGCAGGAAGTTTTGGGAATATCCGATTTGGGTAGCCGGATTTTCGCCACTGCGGCTGAGGAGTCAGGGATCTATGACTTCTTCACTGGAAGGTTGCTCCAGAACAAAGACTCTGATTTATTTCTGCTGAGTTCAAATGGAAATCACCCTGTCTTCAAACCGGCGGATAAACAATACTTCCAGTAAGTATAAAGTTCGAAAAGTCGCATTTTTTAGAAAACTCAATCCCAACACAAAACAGCTCTCTTTCATTTTGTCTAATTTCAGGGCAGTTGAGTCCAAAGCTCGTCGACTAGTCGCTGAGCATTTCAAAATTGACTACTGGAAAATGAAGCTTAGCACTGCATTTTACACACATATCACGCCCGTTGGGAATAAGAAGGACCATATGACGAAAGCCATTGTGCATCAGGTGATGCTCCAGAATATGCTGTTGGAAATTTTAAGTGACATTGTTTTCCTATTTTCTCCTTACAGGATACCTTCTCATCACAATTTTCAGCAATAATATACCTAACAGATTTCGCAAGAGATTTTAAAGGTGGTAGACTCGTCTTTCCAGATTCAGATTCTACTAACAGGACCGTTGAAGCAAAGAAAGGTCGAGTAGTTGCCTTCACTTCTGGTCTCGAGAATCAACATGTAACAGAGCCCGTCTTTAGCGGCCATCACGAAAGTCTAGTCATGGGATTTACTTGCGACCCCAAAAAGAAAATAGGAACAATCAAACTACCCTGAGCCATTACTATTACACTCAACTTCTCATTCCACAAGATAATTATTATTTACAGTATTTTTATTCCTTCCGCAGCAAAGCTGCTTTTTTGTTGTTATTTCGTAGTATTACTTGATTCTACAAACCTAACAATTTTATGACAGTAAGAAGCCAATGAATCAGTTTAAGTCTATTCGAATGCATTTAAAGCTTCCAATGATGGTGGTGGGATGTGCATTATTAAGTTGTGTGGTTACTCACCAGGATTAAATGTACTGAGCCTGACGTACTTTTTCTTGCATTTTCCAATACCAGTCTTTGACTATTCTGGAATTGGCATCCAGGTCAGCAAATGCTTGACAGCCTTCAATGCTGCTCAGTACGCCATAGACAGCTAAATCAGACAGATCCGGTTTCTCGCCTCCCATAAATGGTCCTCGGTTTTTCTTCTTTATGTTAGCCATCCAGTGATCACTTTCGTTGTAGAGTGATTTACGAACGTCTGCATGCAGGTTATGCCTCTTCTGTAATCGCTTCGCCACGAGCCACATTGCCCCTGCTCCCACGTAAATAACCAGAGATCGCTCCCACGCTGAGAAATTTTTTTCCCATTCTCCAACCTAGAAGATACAGAATAGAGGGATTTCTACATCAAAGCTTCCAGTTCCAGTAGTAAATTCTCTTACCTTGTCAAAGTATCGAAATGAGTCGAGGGCTTCTGACATCGTACGGTAGATGTTGGGTGAAAGTGTATGAACGAAAACAGAATCTGCCCATGCCCTCCATTTTCTTTCTTCAATAACTTGATCCTTTGTACGTCCTTGTAAGTCGTTCCCCTCATACATCAGGTAGTACTTGTTCATGATTTCTGTCTGCTCCTTTCCTTTGTCATCCTCGAAGATTAATTAAACACAAAAGTTATCGAAGGCTGTCATGCTATCAGCGCAGTTCACTTACAGTGTATTTCATAGATGGGTAGTAGTTTGCGATATTGACCAACTGACTATGGCCATCGTCTGCTGCAGATGGTCTATCCCTTCCACCATCCTTTTGCCCAAGGAGGAAGGAATATAGAGAACTGACGATCATCGAACTGTCATTTAGCTGTAGGATTTCACCTTCTGGAGTTTCCACAATCAAAATGGGGACTTTCTTATACTTTTCCGACCACTTTAGCTGAGTTCTCAGCACGGGGTTAACCTCGACCACATTATAGGAAATCCCAAAATAATTCAGCATTGCTCGAACCTATGTAAAATAAAACAGAAAAATAATCTTCGAGTTACCGAATCTGGTTAGTCTCTTTGTTTGCAAATTATCGAACCTTGCAGCAAAAGGGACATGTTTGATATTGGTAGAGTGTCAGTTTCAACCCAGTGACGTCTGATGGGAACTTCATCTACAACACATATAAACACATACAGTAACAGCTACCATATCAGGGGGTTTGTTTTCATTATATTTAATTCCCTTACATATCGTGATGGCTTATGAGAGGGCTTTTCAGCGAGAAGGAAAGAATTCTCTGTGTTGGAATTTGCAACGGTGACCTGACTCTTCTTCCATTGGTCAAAAGCTACGTAACCTCCAAACGCACCACCACCAGCAAGTCCACTCCCGATTCCATAAAGTAGAAGATTCGGTTTATTGCCTAGTCGTCTTGTTGACACCAAATTGGTAGTTGTGTGAACGTAACGAGAAAATCGGAAGAGCTGACGCATCCTGCGACCGGCACCTGGTCAACGACACCAGACTAGTACTCCAGATGTACACAGTGACAATGATGAGCTCTTCCTTCCTCTGGTAATTAGTAGTATACTAAATTAATCGAGAACGAGTGGATTTTTGCTTTCCTTCTAAAAGTAAAAAGAAAAAAAAACATGTGACCTTCGCCCCTTTTCACAAATCTCCCGGCGAAAAAGATGGGAACTCTGGAGATGAGACAAAAATAGGTCTGGGTTCTTATTGAAGGGTTCGACGGATAACAACTGAAAATCAACCTCTCTATATCATTAACTAAAATACGAGGATTTGTGAGTATGAGTTGCTCGTAGTAAATATATTTAAGTACGGACATGATGATGATGAGATGTATTGGCTTCCTCAGGTTTGACTAATTTTGCTTCGGCCTGATTTCCGTTCCCGTCATCTCCATCATCTTGATCGACGTTGTCGTTGACATCCTCAGCAGAAGATGTTTTCAGTTGCTCGTTCCATAACTCTGAGTAAAGCCCATTACGAGACATGAGCTCATTATGGGTACCTTGCTCGGCAATTTCCCCATCTTTGAGTACGAGGATTTGGTTTACGTTGACGACAGTTGAGAGGCGGTGTGCTGAATTAAGAATTGAGCAGAATTAAAAGCGAATATGTATTAGAGAGACGGAAAGTGATAATTAGGATCCAGAACTTACCAACAATTATAGAAGTACGGTTCTCACAGAGAACCTGTAGGGAGGACTGGATTTGTCTCTCCGTGTGCGTGTCGAGTGCAGATGTTGCTTCATCCAGTAATATCACTGCGGGATTCTTCAGTAGCGTCCGTGCAATTGCAACTCTCTGCTTTTCCTATTACATAAACCGTGAAATAATAATTGTTTACCGAAGAACTCGGACAGAAGCAAATAGATATTTATTTTACTACTTCGTTTACTTACCCCTCCACTAAGTTTCAGTCCACGTTCTCCAACCTTAAAAAATTCATTAAAAATAGAGGAATTCGAAGAGAATTTTGAAAAGCTTAGCATACCTGAGAGTCGTAGCCCTGTGGGAATGACAGGACTCTCTCATGGATACAGGCAGCTCTTGCAGCTTCTTCTATCTCCTCAATTTCTGACCCGATTCTGCCGTACCCAATATTCTGCCTAGAATACAAATCCAGGAAGTGAAAAAGAGGAACCGAGCACTTGGATTCCTTGCAAAGCCTTACTTGACTGTGTCGTTGAACAGAACTGTGTCTTGAGGCACGACTCCGATAGCCTTCCGTAGTGACAGCTGGGTAACTTTCTGGATATTCTGCCCATCAATAAGGATTTCACCAGAGTTAATGTCGTAGAAGCGAAACAAAAGTCTGATGATTGACGTCTTCCCACCACCGGAAGCTCCAACCTGCAAACAGCGAGGAACATTTAGAAAATAATTCATCCTCACAATAGATGAGACCTACCAAGGCAACACTTTTTCCTCCAGGAACCGTAAAGGAGACATTCCTTAGGACTTCCCTCTCAGGGACGTAACTGAAGAATCAAATTCGTAAATGTTAGAAATGATAATAAATCATGGCTGCAGCGTGTTACTTGAACGAGACGTTTCGGAACTCGATGGTTCCATTCCGAATATCCAGAGTTTTAGCACTTGGATCGTCAACCACTTCTGTTTGTTCTTTGAGCAAATCAAGCATGTTTTCCATATCAATGAAGCATCTCTGGAGCATTCTAAGAAAATAAATCCCAGAATTTAGCAGCCTTATTCTCGGAAAAGTACGATCATTAGGAAATGACAGCAGAAGGAACATAATGAAGATATTAAACTTGCCTGTAGTAAGTTCCAAAGAAATTTAGTGGACCATAGAGTTGGAGCAGGTATGAAATAAATAGAACGTAGTCCCCGACAGTGAAGCCTTCATTGTGAACAATCATTTTGACAAGGAGGAGAGACCCAGCCAAAAGTCTACAGAAATTAAATACTGGTAAATTAAGGTTGTGTAAGGCAGGGCAGGCATTTCTAACTCACCCTAAGTTAATGAGGACCAGCTGAACCAAGTTCAACACGCAAATACTCGCTGTGACTTTCCACTCCTCTTTTTGATAACGGGCGATGGCGGCTGCAAAGCGATCTTTTTCATACTTCTCATTCGCATAGTACTTCACTGTCTCAAAATTGAGGAGTGAGTCAATGGCTCTTTGCTTTTGCTCATTGTCAGCCAAGTTCATTTGCCGACGGAACTTTGTTCTCCACTCCGTTATTGTGAACGTAGCGATGAGATAGAGGAGCATCGTGGTAAACACGATGAGTCCAAACCACCCATTGAAAAATGCCGTGAAATATACAATTGCTATGATAATGTCCGCAAGCGTCGGTAGAATACTGAAGACAAGGTAGTTTAAAATATTGTTGATGGAGTCCGTCCCTCGGTCCATGGCTCTCAATACCTCTCCAGTTTTTCGCTGAAGATGCCAACGAAGGCTCAAGTTGTGAAGATGTTCAAAAAAATGAACCTGAAAATGAGTCCAAGGGTAATACATGCCATCAAAAAATCAATTTTGGTTGAACTTCTTACCTCAACTTCACGAGTCGTGTACTGCTCAACGGAAATCCAGAGTAAACTCCGAATGATGTTAACAATTCCACTGTTTCCACCACCCCCTCCCTGTATTACCTTCAGGGCCACGTAAATCAGAATGTAGTCCCATCGAAATGCAAGGGTAAATGCATAAACTCCAAGTATGTAAGTGTTTTTCCCGTATGAGGATGAAGAATGATTAGCCGTAACACTCATGCTATCCACTGGAGAAAATGAGTTCGTTAATAACGGAATCAAAGGTAAAGGCAAAGCCACATACCAATTTTTTTACTATAAATCGGGACGTAGATATTTGTGACGCGTCCAGCCACGAGCATCAGAAAGCAAATAACGACGTAGAGCTGGAGTTTCACGCTGTTGGTTGGCCAAATAAATGGTGCGAGAAGTTTGACTTTCTTCCAGACGTTTTGCAACATCGGCTCACTGGATTGGTTGGCTCTTCCTTCTTCAGCTCCATCGTCCCCTTCCGGATGAAGACGAGTAAAGCTATCAGAATTGCGGAGTGATGGGATTCCTGGTGCTTTGAGTCCCAGAACAAAAATCATGCCAGTAACAGCGTAGTCAAAGACGAATAGGGCAAAATGAATAATATCAGTCGATGTTTTGAGCTTGAAAAACCAATCTGAAAAAATGGTACAATTCCGTTACTAGTATGCCGCTGAGAGTGAAAAACAAGTCAGCTTACCGGTTCCACGAATATTAAGAAAATATAAATTCACTGCTCCAAATGTCCAAGTCCAGAAAATAAGAAGGACGAGCCCATGTCCTTTTCGAGGAACTGTGGGAAGCATGTTGTTCCGCTCTTTCAAAATGAGGATACTGACCATTGTCCAAGATATCACACTCGAAACCAGTGACAGCATCATGTATCCATAAATAAAACCTGGCTGCAGAACAGCCGCCTCTAGTATTAGACGAATTATTGCTATGACTGGCATCAAAGAATTCAGCACCATCTGAAAAATTAAATCAGTTCCTTTATTTACTCCCATTGCACTGCCCAGTTGTATAAGTTACCTGTAATCCAAAAAGTTGTGAATAGGGCAGTGCAAAGAACTGGACAGGCGTAGCATATTTCCTGTAGAACCAAAGCTGCGTGCTTCCAAACAGCAAAATGAATCCGAGGCTTACTCCAGAGATCACAGTCGTCATCAGGCATGGTGAGAAGCCATGATTGATCCATGACTGACTCAAGGTGACGTTCGGTGGACAGAACTCTTGGACTTCCCAACTGGACATATTGGTCTACTGAGTTTCCTTAACGGTCACCTGGAAGAAAGTGAATAAAGTTGACATTACATAGTACATTCAACGTGGTACACTCATGTAACATCACATGAGTCATGCTCATACAAAAACTTACGAAAATAACGGAGAACCAGACGACGGCAAAACGACCGGAACAACTAACGTTTCAGATGAAAGAGCAACACCCTTGATGACCTGCCAACGCTGAGTTATCTTTCTCGGCGAATTGGCCTGGATGACCTTGTCCCGTCGTCCTGGATTGGACGTAAACAGTAAACAAAATTATAAGTGATTTTTGGCTGATTGTTGAAATTCGCACAGAAAAAACACCGAGGTAAAAATATCATGCGCCGCAAGAACAATAGGAGCTACTCGTAGGGGATGAAAACAAAAGTTTTCGCTTCATCCAGCTTTATTAGGACTCACAAATTACCGTTGATGTCCAGGTTCTCCATTAATTCGCTAACACATCGATTACACTCACAATCAAAGTAAAATGCCTCTCTCAGGTATTTCTGACGCTCCGCTACGCTCGCACCCAAATCCGTATAGTAAATTGTAATGGGTTCCCCTTTCTCAATTATTCTTTCAGCAACAATTAGCATGTACATGAGATTCTTAATGGTTCCGTCGACAATTACTTCTTTCTCCAGAATCTCTCTCGTTGTATTTGGATCACAGTCGTGTTGGAGGAGCGTTACCTTATCAAAAAGTAGAGATGCGTACCTGCAGAGAAATTAATAATAATTATTATAAAAAAGTATTTTAATTTAATTGTGAAGTATGTTTTAATTTTAAGCTTACTTGTTTGTTTGCCTGAGAGCCCAGAAAGTATTTACGGCGAAAACCCCAGCCACTCTTTCGATGGTTTCTTTGTCATATTCCAGGAGCTTGCATTTCTCTCGTATAAAATTAAGGACGTACTGAATATCTTTGCTAGCAGTTGGAGAAAGCCTCCTAGAATTTAGATGGGGTTCAAAGCTTAGTAGTCGATGCCATTTGACTGGGTCTTTGGTTCGGAGCAGGAGCCCTCGAAGAACTTCAAGCGATGTGTAGTCCAAGGCTTGGATATTCTTAGGGGAAAGCTCATTGGCTACGAATATGGGACACTCCCACTCAGAATGGGAGGGATCCTATTGAGAAATCAGCAAAAAACCAGCATTGAACTCTGTACTTCCGTAGGGTAGGTGTAGTCTCTTACATTCTCACAGAGCCCTTTATTATCGCAAATGGGCCACTTGCATTTACTACAGCGTTCTGAAAAGGCCAAATCCTTGGAACAATTGACACAATAAGGAAGCCGATCCGATGGTCCGTAGGGTGTAGACAAAAGGGGGAATTCTTCAATGACAATTTCTCCTTCTTCGATTTGGCGTGAAGCGACGACATATTTTCCATATATAGGACTCGACCTCACGACTCCAACTTCTGACCAATCCTCTTCGGTAGCACATGGATCACTACCAATGGTTGGAAGGTCCTCTATAGCGTCCATGAATTCAGAGCCACGATGAGCATACGCTTCTGTAAATGAAATTAGGTTTGTAATTATTGGTTTGTGGAATAAATTAAATTCATCTTACCGACTAGACTAGTTTCAAATAAATAGTACCGATTGACTGAAGAATTTCTTTTCGCGGGTTACTTACTGTTTAGTGCTGCTGCTGAGAGCACCAAAAATAATCACTCTTTTTTTTTGCTTCCTTGAGAAGCACGTGCCGCTGCGCTGGTTGGTGACGAAGGTGCATGACCTGTCTAGTTATATGACGGATGAGAATTTTAGATCCTACGCTTTATTCGCTTTTAGAAGATCCGTAGAACTTTTACATTTTCTAAAACTGGAGTTGCAGCTTAAACAGGAGTAAAGGCACGGTATAACTTCATCTTCTCTTCCACGACCACCACGGCGTCTCTTCCACTGGGAATGAATATGACAGTCCCCTTGGATACCTGGACACCGTCCAGTTTACCGGTTCCTTCGAGAACAATGCAAACAGAGCAGGATCCATTCTGTTCCATACTAAAATTGCCAGTTTTCTAAAACAGAAACACAAGAATAAGAATCGAGAAAATAAAGCGAAAAAAATTATTATGGACTAACTTCATAAGCTTCTATAGCAAACTCTGGGACAGGTACGTTGTATCGTAGCCTTCCAGGCTCCATTTGCACAGGGGCTACGACCCAGTTCTTGCCCGACTCAAATGTTAGCATTTGCGTGAGGACATCCACGTCCTTAAACTTTGGTGTGAGGCCAGCCCGAACAACATTGTCAGAATTTGCCATGCATTCCAAACAATCTAAAAAACACAAGATCTTAGTTCTTGGACCCTAGGATTCAATGCACTGCCTGATTTAACTTACTTCCACTTAGGTATGCATGAGGTTCATTTGCCGGGAGAAACAATGCCTCCCCAGGCTGTAAGGTAAAATGCTGGAGGAAGTAGACAGAAAGAATTCCTATATCTTCTGGAAACTGACTGTTGAGACGATGAATGAGTTCGTGTTCTGGAACACCCTCACCACGGGAAAGTAGATTTTCAATCTGCTCTTGCACAACCTCAGGAGCACATTTCATCAGCTGAGTGAAAGCCCGACGAAGATCCTGCTCGGACTGCAACGGGGCATCGCTGACTATCCTCCGCAGTTCAGGAACCGCTGAAGAGAATAATGCTCTGTCAGTGTGACTTCCTTTGCAACAATATTCCTTTTTTTACTTACTTTTAATAAAACCTGAAATTTCTTCCAAACTTCTAAAACCACAAAGAACTTCAAAGGGTGTTACAGCAATTGCCATTTCTGGTTTATGATTATTGTCCGGGTAGTTAGTCGGGTCTTTTCGATGCAAGATTTCAGCGAGTGCCTTGTCAGGGTGAGCTTGTATACTCAGAGCCGATCCAACGCTGAGTACTTTGAACAGAAATGGTAATTTACCACCGAAATTTTTCACAACTTCTTCTCCTAGAACGCCAGGATTATACTGGAGATACTCAAGCAGAGTTTGCCCTGACTCCAAACATGAAGAGCCAGAGGGATGAGCGCCTGTTCAAAAACAGATTATTTAAATACGCAAAAAATAATACCATTTGATTCATTTAATTTTACATACCCATCCATAACTCAGCGTAGGGAGTATCACTGAAAGTTGCATCCACAGCACACCCGAGTTCGGCTACCAGAGATTCCGCACCAAGGCGACCCCACGGATAGTTTTTTACAGAAGGTGTCAGGAGCATGTTTTCCTGGGTAATCTACAGTCAGTTGCCGCCGCGGATACCTGGTCAGGTATCCCCAACATACCGAGTTAGGTACCTTTGAGGGATACCTGGTCAGGTACCCCAGCTACCTGGGTAGGTATCTTTCAAAAAACTTAGAAAAATAAGAGGGGTACCTGATCAGGTACCCCGTACCAGTGTTC
>JABASM010002228.1:0-11659 GCA_019776545.1 Brachystomella parvula | reverse complement strand
ATTCGTGTCATCTCCACTCTGCTTTTCTCCTTAACACACTCCTCTTAATTACAAATGTCATGATTACTGCTGGTTTACAAATAGAACGGGTTTTTATCTTGAAATGCGTGTGAGGAACAGGAATATTGTCAACGATGAACAACTTTCTGTTTCAAAATACTGCAGACGATGGTATAAAAATAATTGGCTTGATTAATTCACCTTTCGTAACTGAATTCTATAAGCTGAAGGAAAGCTGTAAAAATTCAATGATTTTTGAATGTGGAATATACGAAAATTTTTGATTGGTCCGAAAAATGTAGTAATGGTCTTTGTTTTTCAGATTCTTGGAAAAAGATGAAATACCCGTGGACCAGCTCCTTGAGCCAAAACCTAAACCATTGACAAAGCGAGCAATAACTCCGCCTCCATCATCTCACTCTGAGACTGAGGAATTGCGATCCATTGAAGACCTATCTGAGGACGAGGAAGTTGCTGATCCCGTCCAAGGTCATACTGAAGTTTTAGTACAAAATCCACCGGAGGCTGGACGTGGACAATTGAAAGCAAAGGTTGCCCAGCCCCAGCCCAGCCTCTCAACTCTCAGCTGCTTGGCCAAGGCCGAGTCTGCTAAACTCAAGCCCAATAATTGTAAGAAGCAAGCCCAGCGCCAGCGTCGCTCTGATAAATACAAGAGTGGGGTCTGGAGTGGAAAGAACAACGATCGAAAATGTGGAAAGTGCTACTAGGTCACTCTCCTCCTCGCAATAATCCAGAACCATCAAGAACAACAATACAAAGATCATCATCACTAGCAACTAATCTTACTCCATGTATATGTTCATTAACAGGCCTGTATCACCCTTGCAAGCATCAATCCACTAACGATGCTGAGGAATTCAATGAAGTTAGGCAGCTCTTTCATCTCCTAAGTATTAGCTAACGATCACAACTACAAATATAAAATGTTAGTCAATTCTCAAACGTCGCATCACACATTACGCCCACTAACTCCTGTTACTGTTTGCTATATAATCTCACCTTGTAAAAGAAACTGAAAATTGTGTTCTCACTTGTAAATTCACTACATGTAAACTATATGTAATCAGCGTATACTTGAGTAGGCTATACACTAGAAGAATGCTAATTGGAAAACTCTGATTTTAAGATTTTAGGAATAAATGTTTTAGGAATGTCTGTGGGTCAAGGCAGAGTCAGCACTAAAATTTTGTACAATTTATTTCAGCAATATTTGTAAGCCACATAGCTGGATTTTTCTGACTTCCAAAAATAGTCTATTTCCTTGAGCTCTCGAATTTTGGGAATTCAAATTCATTTACATTCTTCTTGTGAACAAAGAACTTGAAATTACTTCTGGGGAGAGCAACGCTTAGTATAGGAATTTAAAAAAATCAAAAAATCTAGTCTTGCTAGATAAAACATTTAAAATCCTAACGAATTTCTACAATATAAATTAATACCCCTTGTCAGCCATAGTTGAGCTCAACGCTTGTGAGGAACATCCTGAGGAAAAATTGCTTCGTACGAGGGTGGCAAATCCGAGTCCGCTGGTAATTTGGTATTCATACCATGATTTTCCACATCCGACCTCACATGGCTCATTGGAACGCTGTAATCAAAGGAAAATCAACGGTAAATTCTCGCACTTCTACCTTTCTTATAATTTATTTTTAATCGTGATATACAAACCTTGAATGGCTGAGATTAATTTCTATTGTCCCTTCGGAAGCGGATGACTGACGCTGAACAAGGTTTCGACGACTCAGGTTCCGGACAATGCAGCAACAAACAAAGAAAACAAGGAGAACAACGAGGGCTCCAGAAATTGCTGAAACGAGTGCAAATATTTGAACAGGAACTCCAAGATGGACGTCCCCAAATCGGTCGTTATCATCCTCTTCTTCACTGTCATCAAGGAGAGGGATTGAGACTTTTTTATTTGACTTGCTTGAGTCAACCCGGCGGGGCTCATGAGCACTGAAGATGGGATGGTGGTTGGAGCTTGGAATATTGTTACTGCTGAGGTCACAATTAGACTCATCATTTCCGAAATCTCCACCACGGAATCCACAGTTTATCACACCGTCACAGTAATAAATTCTCTGAAATACAACTGTGGGTTCTCGAACTTGAACACTCACGGACTTGACGAGTGAGGAGGGCGGTGCTCGTGCATTCTAAAAAATAAACAAAGAGAATCGTTAATTTAATGAAAATTGCTTCAATTATTAAGATCAAAAGCTTAGTTAGTGCGCTTCAGTGCTGATACGCCAACGGGAAAAAATGGGATTCAAATCAGGCTTTTGAATCCGAAAACTTGGAAACTCCAATTTTGAATTCAGAAACCTAATTCGGATTAGAAAATTCGAAATCCAAAAAAATTGGAATCGGGATTTTGAATCCGCGTTTAGAAATCCGAATATGGAGTCCAGTCCAAATCCCATTTTCAGATTAGCGTTTCTAATGCAGAATCCAAATTGGAAATCCAAACTGGGATTCGTCATTCAAAATTCCAATATGGAATCCGGGTTCCGGTTTTTAAAATCGGATTCTAAATTCAACCAGATTTAAACTCCAAAATTCAGAATCCAAAAGAATTGGTATTCCGATCCGGAGTCCCCACGTCAAAATTTCAATATGGAGTCCGGATTCGGTTTTTCAATTGGGATTCTAAATTCCGAATTCCCATTCGGCCAAATTTAAAATTCCAATCGGGATTGAATGTTCTTATTACGAACTGGTAATCCAAGTTCAGATTCAAAAGTTAAGATTTAGAGTCGGATTCCAAAAAATTCCGAAGACGAAGTCAAGTTGACCAAGGAAAATACGGCTCACCTGAATAAGCAGTGAAAGACAGCTCCAGCTTGAACGGTTTCTGGATTTCATCTGTTTGAGAATCGTCAAACTTGAAAGCAACGTCAAGCATTCCTTTTGGATCGTAGAAGGAGCGTGGGCCAACGAGACCTTTTGGCTTCTCCATTTTGTCCCCCTCCAGCGTCTCTCCACAAATTGGACCTGTTTCCATCCCATCGCTTTGCTCCATCTGAAATCGTAAAAATTAAAATCCAACCATGCAGATATTTTAATCAGAATCCCCTAAAAATTCCTGGAACCGGAGCAAGAGTAATGTTAATCTCTTATGTAGCATACTGAAAAGCTTACCTTAATGTAATCCCTACATGAAGAGTACTGAATATTTTTAGGCCTCAAATGTAAATTTTGAACAATGGCCATAATTCCATAACCCCTTGGAGCAATGACTTGGAATTTGCACTGGAAATTGAGAAAGGAGAGTCCACGGTGGTAATCCGTCCAACGGCTCAGTTTAATTACTAGCGTTTTATTGGGAAGGAGAGAGATCTTGTGCTTTGATGAGCAGGAAATTGTGTCCAGGTATTCTAAAAACAAAAAATTGGAAAATTAAAATTCGTTATCTCCACTTTTATGACTCATTCCAAATAATGCCTTCATTTTTTTAATTTTAGTGTTGTAGCCATCTGGGCTGGGTATTCCACGAGTATACTTGCCAAAAATCTGTTGAGTCAGATCCCAAAGAATTCATTATGTAGTTCAGAGTATTTCAGGCCAAAAAAAAATTTCTGGTTGATTAATAGCATCCCCGTTAGCTCCGTTTATTTTTTTAAGTGCAAAACGGTTAATACACAAAAATTTCTCAGTGAACCATGGTTATGTCATTTCCTCTTCTTTTTCATCTCTATTTTGCACGTTTTTTTTTTTTGCTTTTTTCGGCTTAGGAAATAAAGCAACCGGAAATGAAAAGAGTCAAATTGTATTCTTTAAGTCTTGAGCCCCGTGAACCCCGTTGCAAAAGACTCAAAGAATGAGAACGGGAATTCGGCAAAAAGAACCCGTCAACATTAATCCAAACTCATCCTCAAAAAAATTTATTGCATTTTTTTTTGGCTCTAATTCAAAAACCAATTTAAAAATGCAGCTGAGGTGGGGCATTCATTGAACTATTTTTTGAAAAAAAAATAAAAATTTCTAGCCTGCCAAAAAATGCACTTTTCCTTTC
This sequence comes from Brachystomella parvula, assembly GCA_019776545.1. Taxonomy (NCBI): domain Eukaryota; kingdom Metazoa; phylum Arthropoda; class Collembola; order Poduromorpha; family Brachystomellidae; genus Brachystomella; species Brachystomella parvula. The sequence continues at coordinate 7,623 of JABASM010002228.1, read as the reverse complement.
ACCAAGAGCTTTTGATTAATTTTAACGTAAATTATTTAAATGTCAGTCCTCCTCACTATTCTTAGCATTTTAAAAAGTCACGTCAGGCAATGCTAATTATAGCTACAAGAATTTTAACTGCTGGGCTATTTACACGGAAAAGTCTTAAAACGGAAAGTATAAAATTTAGTCCATAATTTTAATTCTAGGTCTCAAACTGAAATTAATTTCCTTCTTAAATTCATCTCAATTTACAGCCTCAAACAAGAAACAAATTTATGACCCATGACCATGAAGAAGAGAAACTGAAACGCCTATCATTCATTTTTTAGTGATGCGACGACGGGCTGAAGTTGCGCAGTGTCAAAAAATTAGTTCAATCAGAACGAAATGAGCTTCACCCACTTTCTCCTCTCCATAGAATTAATCAACTTTTTTTATTTTAAGACCTGATCACTTTCCAACTGTTCAAACACAATGGATAATTTAATTCTGTAGTAATCGCTTACGATTATACAATCATCAGACTGGAAAAAAGCTAATTAAATAATTACTCAATGCTGACGCTCATCGACCTCATGTTTATCGACCTTCAGAACTAAAAATGTTTACGAACTTTTGAAATTCTTGTTTAAATAAATGACTTTGTCGTTAATTACTTTTTTGGGAGATCTCAGGTAAGGAAAACGGGTAATTTAAAATCACTTTTCCCAGAAACCAAGGAATTCTACGGAAATGTGCTTCTCGATTTGAGCATGTAAAAGGTAAAGCACAGGGAAATCATCACGTTTCAGAGCTAAGGGCTCCATACTCCATTGCATTGAAATTAGTGGATGACGGGGGAGGGGGGACAAGGTAGGGACGAAGGTAGAAAAGGAAATCCCGTTACTTTTCTTATTGTTGTTGGGGAGATGAATTTCTGGGGTCTTCCTGTTTTTTCTTCCATTTCCTTTTTCACCTGAATGCCTGAACATAAATTTTAACCCAGAGAAAGAAAAATATAGACCATTTCCATACAGTTTGACCCCGTAAAATTTTAATTCCTACTACCTAACATGCAATTCAGGAATCCGAACGTTCTAGTTTTAAACTCTATGAATTTACCTGAAGCTTTCGGCAATAGATCTTAATAAAGTTTTAATTACAATGCCGGCTGCATTTTTGATCATTGGGTGATACTAAAAGTGTGAATCTCCTCCCTTGCATTTTAAAAACTAACAACTACCACTTGGCCTACAAGAACAAGTGACCTAGACTGCATCAATGCATGAAGATTGGAGTGATGGTCAGAAATAGGATTGTTGCACTTTGATTATTTCCTTCAGGTTCATTGTTGGCAAAAACTCTTCATAACGTACTGAAGTGACAAGAGCTTAAAGAGGCCAAGTGCAAGGAGTTACTAATGCAGAAATCCTGATTGATGGTGAGAAAGTCGCGTACCATGTGCTCATTTACAAACGGAACTAAACTCAATTTCAATTTCCAAATCAATGTCAATGAGGAAGCGAGAGTGTCCAATTTCTGCTTAAATTTTTCAAATGTGAAATGATTCCTGAGCTTTTTTCTCATGAATCTCGGAATTCTAGAAAAAATTCAAGAAACCTAGACGGAATATGTTTTAAAAGAAAATAAAAAATAAATGGCAAACTTAAAAATAAAATTAAAAGCTGTATGGGCAATCAAAATTCAAAAACTAAATTAAACCTTTTCTTTTTAAAAGAAAATGATAAACGACAAAATTTAAAAAAAAAATCAGGAAAACCGAAAAATAATTTTTGAGAAAATATATAAAAAAGTACATTAATAATGGAAATTGAATTTCACTTACGTTCTTCCTTGAGTGCTCCATTGGAAATATGGACCAGGTACACCAAAACAATGGAAACGGCAAGAGAAGACCAAGAAAATCCCGTTAGAGTCTCTAATCTCATTTTTCGTTCTGTAAATTCTATTCTAAATTAATTACTAATCGACCGGTCTCTAAAATAATTCCCACCAATTCTGACGGGGTGTTAATTTGGCTGAACTTTGATTACTGATAGGAACTGCGAAAATTTGGAAGATTGAACTTGATTCCGCTGTTAACTGCAGCAGTAGTAAAGTAACTGTTAAGAAGCGTGGAGTAACAATAAAAATTATGCTAGGAAATCCTACGGTTCAAGAAGCTGAAGTAGAAAGTTTTTCCTTTGTTCCCCTACAAACTTCGTCTTCAATCCTGTGAAGACGAGTGTGGGTGGTTTGTTTCTCTGGTTCACGGCTGCTGCTTTGAAGCACGATGATGGGTTCCTCAACGAAAAAAGTAGAAAAATGAAGAAAAGGGTCCCTTAAGTGGTACAATGATCAGATGGGATCAGATGCAGGTGAAGGTAAAGGATGCCCTAGGCGTGGGATGAGGTTAAGGACACTTTTGCTTTGAAGGACGAGGAAGTCCATTCCTTCGATTTTAAGTTTACTGAAAGGCAGGTGGCTCATGGATGAAAAAATAACTGTTTGTTCAGATTTCGAACATTTTTTTGATTTTTTGCTCTATGTAAGTGAATATGTTAGTGGTGGTGATGACGGGAACGGAACGACGGAACCATAAGCTCTGGTACCTCTGGATGAACAGGAAGCTGACTCATGCAAGAAAGCATCTTCACCTTATTCTCAACAAACCTTAAATTAGAGCCAAGACTACTTAATTTTAGCTTTTTTTCAGAATACCTAAAAACTAAAAATTCTTTAAAATTTGCAAAGCAACCTTTCAATTTTTACCTTTTTTTTGGAGAGATAACTAAAACTTTATTTCATGCGTGTAAAAACTAACGGCTACCCCACGGTGGCTACACTTAATTCAGTATAATATTAATTTAGACAGCAGTCAGATGCTACTCGTGCACCGCTAATTAAGTACCAGTTCTATATAATTTCATGAGACACGCCGTAATACAGTTTCTTAACAACGACTGAAATTCTCAAAAATAGGCTTCAGTTGAGTTAATCAGTCGTTAACACTTAAAAGTGGGTAAGAAATGAGAAGAATCTGCCTGTAAACGAGGCTTTCGTAAGAAAATATGGGATAATTACTCCAGCACCCTCTGTTTTGAGCAAACTTCAAACCTAAATTCGAATGAATCCATAATCCATGGAAGATTCTAATATAACACAGAGATTCCTAGCTTCCTCAAAAGTTCATGGCCGTGAAAATTTAGCCTCACCGGTAGGGGTGGCTTGAGCAGAGAAGATTGCATTGTAGGACGGAGGATTTTCTCCAGCGCTTTCTTGATACGTCGGTGGAAGTGGAAGGCTGAAGACCGTGGGATCCAGTTCTGGGTGGTAGGCATTGATGTCCGCACTGGGCCTGAAAAGAAACAATTGCAAAAATTGGTTAAAATAAATATCCTATATTTCTCTGGTCTGGCGGAGTGGTAGAGGAACTTACTCAGCAGCTGATTCTCGATTCCTCAGGATGGACGGTTGGTTATTAAACAGCTGTGGTCGATTTGTAGTCAAACTTGCCATCAAATAGCATGCTCCAAAGAGTAGGAACGATACGGCGATGAAAATTAGCACTACAACGTAGAAAGATAGCTTCTGGGCCCATCCTTTCCGTTCAGTCATGTTATAGTCCACATTCTTATTACCATAATCAGTTTCGGAGGTGACAGTAATAGGTAAGTCATATTCAGCATGGTACAACGGGATCCCGATAGTACTTGATGCAGTGGAGGTGGATTGGGTAGTAACTGTTACAGACTTTTTGAGCCAGTTCCCAATCCATCTGGGTTCAGTGAGGTTGAACTTCAACGGCCCGGAGTAAGGTGGGACTGACTGCCGTTTGCTGATCTGACAACTTACTTCATCTTTTGTACTTCCAGTTCTGGACGGTGTTGGGCAATTGAGATTCGAGTCACATTCTAACGAGGCTGGAATGCATATCCGCTCCTCACAATGAAACTGTGGCAGGATGGCACTCGGTGTTGAGCAATCTAAATTGAAGTTAATGAACCAGGTCAGCGAGTTTCAGGGTATTTTAAGAGGAACCAGGAAAATAAATCCAATATACCAGAGTATGCTGTAATGTCAAGGCTGATCATGGACTCCGCCTTCTGATACTGGGAGATTAAATCCTCATCTTCAAGTTCCTCGTTTACAAAATGGACGTGGATCTTAATACTCTCGTTAACTCCGGTGGTAACGCTGCGAGCCCCCACTAATCCCATCCGGCCGCCAGAGATCCTTCCACAGGTGTAATATCCTGTGTCTGTAGACGATGACAGCTGGAACAAATGAAAATGCTTGAATCGATATATACTCTACACAAAATTTCATTAAATATTCTTACAATGACATACTCCTCGCAGCTTTCAGTCCCAAAGATCGGAACGCTTTTACGAAGCTGCATGCTATGAATTGTAACCGTGATGCCATGATCAGCAGGCGGGTCTACCACAAACTCAATGTGAGTATGCGTGACATTTCCTCTACGTCCATCCAGGAAATACGGTAATGTGTATCGGTCTCCATTCGCGGAGGCTGCCGTAAGCTCTACCCTTGCAAAATAGTTGTCGTAAGAACTGAGATGAAGAATCCAGCCGCTTTCAGGTACCACCACAACAGAGGAGTCTAGAAATACACACAAAAAAGTCCTTAATTATCAGTACAATTACAAATGGCAAATAAATAGCTCTAATTACCTCTCTTTTCATTCGGGACGGTTCTGTACGCAAATTCCTTGGCGATCAAGCCATCAAAGGACGAGACCACGAGAAGGAGTAAAATGGAGGCACTTGAGGGACGCTCCATTCTCCTTAGAAATTAATTGTCTTAATTCTCAAAATAATCTAATTCTTCCTAATTCCTTATTCACTACATTTCTCACAAAACACGGCCTCTAAACTGATGATGATGAAAATAGTCCTCTTCTTCTTTAGTCAATTTGCAATTGCGAAATTCTTGCAGAGGGGCCTGTTTTGCTTGAGCAGTAAAAACTCTGTGGCTCGTTAATGCGAAAATCCTTATCCCCATTTACTGCCATAATTACGTTGATTCTCCTAAAATTGGCGTCACTGAAAGGGCAGACAGGTTACCCTACACTACAAAAAGTTATAGTTCACCGAATGAGTCATTTGGGCAAAAATTAATTTGAAAGACGATTGGATTTGGCACATCAAGGAATCAGAAGAAATTCTAAATGCGAATATGCATCTACACAGGCTTCATCACAGCAGCGGGTGCAGCGGCACGACCATAGCTCTCAATTTCGTTGCGGCAGGCGCTGCCGCTTACGCAAATAGCAGCGACTTCCCTCAATAATACGGCGCAATCGCTGGTCCGACTAGTAAGTGGCTTTTTCTCCGCACCGCTGCTAGCGGTTTTCTTAGGAAAAAGGTGCTACTAGCGGATTCAAAGGTGACGCCGTTAGCACTATTAAGCGGCTTTTCTCAGAAGAAAGGCCTAACTAGCGATTTTCTTCATGAAAAGGCGCTACTGGCGGCGGCTTCCTCTAAAAAAGGCGCGACCGCTTGCACAGATAAGTTATCTGTGCAAGCGATTACCTTTTCTCCCGAGAAATACCGTTATCTGCGGTTATTCTCAGGAAAAAGGTGACCGCGCTAGCACAACTAACGGCTTTTCACTGGAAAAAACGCAACCGCTAGCGCAAGCAGCTGAGATTTTCAGGGAAAAGGCGCTACTAGTGGCTCTTCTCAAAGGGACTGTTAGCGGCTTCCCCTAAAAAGCCGCAACCGCTAGCAGAGCCAGCGGCATTTCTCAGGAAAAGGCGTGCGGCATGCGCCGCTTTTCTGAACCAGAAGGCTCTATCACAAGCACAAGCCGCAATTTCGCTTTCCGGTAATCTCGGAGCGCAGCCAAATTCCTGCTAGCGCGAGTCGCTATTTGCGACTGAGAACACTGGGTACGACTTTCCCCAAGAAATTATATTCATCCCCGAAAATGCGGGGGTGGTCAGTCCAGCAATCTTGGGGGGTGGTTACTATAACACCGCTGAAATGCGTCATCAAAGCGTAACCAAACACTGGCAACAACGGTGTTGGACCTGGAATAACAGCCTTGCGACCTTTTTGTTTTTATTTATTATAGAAAAACTAAAAATGAAAATTACTATAACGTATAACCTAAGGGGAAACTCCTTCTTGACTTTTATATAGTTTAAGGGCAGGTCGAAGGGAACAACGCAAATTAGTCCATTGTATTTCTCGGCTAATTCTTTTTTGCTTCATCCTGTATTTGATTACCCCGAGGAGAAAGGATGCAGACTCGTCAAAAATTGACGAAGAGCATGACGAATGTCGGTCGTCGAGCACGGCGGCGTAGGAAGCGCCATACCCAGCGGCGCATGAAAATCCGAAAAGCCAAAAAAACAAAATTGAACAAAGCGGATCTGGATCGAGAGATGGTGGATCTTCTCTGGCGCATGAGCATCCTGGGTCGAATTTCTCTGGGGGTACTGCCATACTTTCCATTAAACATTGCTAATTTCCCATTTTGTGACTGAAAAATAATACAGATCTCAAATTTATTTTGATTAGTTTGCGGATGTGGAATACCGAATAATTCGGATGAGCTACAAGAGTCATGGGATAATGCCAATGATCATCATTTTCTTCCTCGTCTTCTTTCCTTTTTGTTTTTACTGGGACTACTCCGTGATTATAACATTCCAAGTACCGATGATGACCTTTGTACGACACGCCGGGGTCATGAACCTCGTTCACTTCTGCATTGTTCTCTTGTGCATGTACTGCTACATGATGGCAAGGTTACAGAACACTTCATCTAAAACCATGACTGCCCTCGCCGTTGCAATGGGTAAGAAATAAAATACTTTTTTTCCATGAATTGGTGAAATTTTCGATGCATATTATCTGTATACGGATTTCTTCCTTTTTTGTAAAAAATCTCTAGTAATTCATCCGATTCTGTTCATTATTCGTTTCTACTTTGAGAAAATACACGAGGGGTTCGTCCCTGAGCGGGCTGTTAACTATGACTCTTACACAAGGAAAATTGACGAGGATCCACCCAAGAAAGACTTCGTTGGGCATGATGACCGCTTCATGAACGCTGATGAAAATCAGCCCTGGACTACTTTCGTTGAAGATCGGGAGCATTACTTTTTCCATGCAAATTAAACTAACATAAATAAATACTTTTATAACACGATCTGTAATTTTTTTGTGACATAAAATGGAATTATGGAACAATATTAGTCGGATAACCCAGAGGATTAGAGCAGTCAGATTGACAAAGAAGGTATAAGGATTTCGATTTGATCTAGCGTTTTGAATTTATTCAAAATTTTCGTTTGAAAATCATGATTCATGAGACGCTTGGCCAAATCTAACCCAGCGGTGAAAACCCCACGGACGGAGAAATTTTTATCTTCATCCTGAGCGAAAAAATCATGTCTACAAGGAAAATTTTGTCGACAACAAAATATTTACAAAACATCTTTTAAAAAATTTGAAACAAAAATTTGAAAACAAAAAAATCGAAAACAAATAATTGAACACAAAACATTTGAAGAAGCATTATTGGTGGAAACCAGGGCGCGTAAACTGTGTTTGTTTTTGGCTTCGCCAAAGGGGTGAAGACATTCCAATCTCTTAGCATTAGAAAAAATTATCCGCAAATTGAGTAAAG
>JABASM010002227.1:0-11662 GCA_019776545.1 Brachystomella parvula | reverse complement strand
TTTCTGACGTTTTCTGAAATTTTTATGTATTTTGGGTGTACCGGGTGTATATGACACATGCACATACGCACATATGCCCATACATGCACCATAAACTCATATAAACATATGGGCCAAAAATCGGAAATTTTCAAAACTCGATTTACCGCTTTTTAACATAATAGTGAACAACTAGGGACCGTAGAGAACTGTCATACAAAAAATGAAGTGAATCCGCCCAGACGTTGCTGAGATCCATGTGCCGGGGACGTCCGGACGTCCGGACGTGCGGACACTACACAAGAAATTTTTCGGGATTCGCATGAATAGCTCGCGCTATTAATAATTAATTTTAGGTTTTAAAGTAAAAAATGTTATTTGGGGAGATTTTTTTAATAATACTTTTTCATGTGTAAGGGAATGAAAAGGGTGCAAATAAAAGCCCATGAAAAATTTCTTTCTGTCATATTCATCATGATTACACTCCCTTTCCTTCTTAAAATTACTTTCACTTCGAGGAGAGGATGCCTATTTTTTGTTTTACCCATTAAGGACTCCTTGTCTTCCCTGTCATCCTAACTAACTAACAATGTTTTAAAACTCTCATTATAACTCATAATTTGATTTCCCTTGACTCGGCTCTGCGGACCGGAGACTTCTGTCCTCTTCATTCTATTCCGAAGTCCACCATCTCTTTTACTGAAGAAAAAATGTATTTTCGTGTCAAGCTTTTCAAACGTTCGGCACAAAAAGTAAAAAATTATGATACCGGAACTGCGAAAAGAAAAATCAAATTCTCATGTGAATTTCTTAACCCGTTTCCAGCCTCAACCGACCAACCACATACTGCCGAACCTTTCAACTCCTCGTTAAGTTCTAGAAGAGATGACACGCTTTGGTACTTTATATAAAAATTGTCTCATCCCTTTTCCCTTCTATCACGATCTTGAAAGACATGGGCCATTGGGATCCTTGTATCCTTTAAATAGGCGTACATCCGTTGATAAAGCATTTCCTACGGGTGAGCCTTTCCTCCTCCTATCCATCAATCAGGCCATTGTTAGCAAACTGTCAATAACCTCACACTTCCCTAAATTGGCTCACCCAAGTACAGAAAAAAATAGTAAAGGTATCAAAAGCTGAGGTGTCGTTTGTGGTTTTTTTTGGGTAGGGTCTCCTTTTCAAATCCTATTATTCCATGGAGAGAAAGACTATCAAAAACAAAGAATACCACCAACAACATGCTACGCACAAATTCACTTCTTAGACACTAAAATCAAACAACACTCAGTTAAGACAATTCGTTACTGCCGTAGTTGCACGCTTGAAATTTTAAAATTACCTGTACGAAGTGGACTTCTCCTCACAAAGTATACTCTTTTCCTAAAGAAACGTAATTTTGGCAAGCTAGAACTGAAAGATTACGCATTAATTTGCTTAACTCCAGCATTAAAACCCCTTTTATCAGGTTTGGCTTTTCCTTCTGACAAGAAAAGGTGAGAAAGTAGGTTTCCCTCGTCGGACACTTTAGGATATCCGTTTCTATCCCTTCCTGTGCAATAAAAATCCTCCAGACTTTTTTTTTTTGAACAGAGATTTGTTTAATTACTTTCACTTTCAAAAAAATCACGTCTAAGAATTTGTAATAGTAATAGTAATAAGTAATAGTTTTCAGTCAGGGCTTTTATCCGGGAAAATCAAGAAGCATTTAGGCGATGTATCGGGAGAACGTGAAAAGGTTCCCGCCAAAAATCTCCAAACCCAAAATCTCCAAATCAGAAATCTGCATTGCTTCAAAATTTTTAATTCGGAATTTAAAATTCCAAAAAATAAAAATATTGATCTTGGGTCCAAAACCTAACAACCTAAAAAGCTAAAACTCTGTGTTTATAAAGCAGATTTTTTGAATTGGGGATTTTGGGTTTGGAGATAATCGGTGGACACCCCTGCTTCATATTCAACCTACCGATGTAAAAATTTCGCTTTGGGACAAAAAAATAGTATGAAGTTAAAAGCTCTGAATTTTGACTACAAATTGCCCTTACTTAATTTCACCGTAAAAGATCCGTTCCTCAACAATTTCCTTTTATTTTTCGTTCCGTAATGGGAAGTTAGTAATACATATTCATGATGTAATTAAATTCTATGAAGCTTAGTATAATCCAAAGGAGAGGACCATGATACTCGAGCTGATCTAGAGAAAAAGAAGCTGGGAACATGATGATGGTGATGATGGTGGTGATAGGGTACTGGGACTGATTTACGGGTGAGCGTGTATATACATGAATAAAAATAAACAAGCCTAAGGGAGGTTAGGAGAAAGTAGGATGGACAGAAGACAGGCAGTTCCTTTTAGAATCATTAGAAGTAGGCGGAGGGAAATAATGTTTTAAAGGGCTTCATCCCATTTGGCGGCTCTCTATTCCTGAAGAAGACAGAGTCAAATGGGAAGGGTATGCTAATGTTGTGAAAGTGAGTAGGGACAGGAAAGAGGAACATCTCCTTCTCCCTTCATATGCCGAAGAAAAGAAAGTAGGAGATGGGGATCAAACGAAAATCATTAATTAGTGCTAAAAAGTGCTTGACTCCTCAGATCTTCATTCTCCTTTTCCTCTTTTAAAATTCTGCTTCTCTATGCATTTTCTTTTTCTAGACAAGTTAGGATGCTCTACTATAGCTTCTGCTCCATCTATTACCATAGCACTCTTCCTGGAAATCCTTTTCCCTCATTTCTCATTCTCTCACAGAAATCTCCATAATGAGTGAGATGATTTAATTGCAGGAGTAAGGATACGTGAAGTCAAAATGTAAAATACCACTCTACCTTCTACCTTCTAATACCTTTCTACTTTTTCCTTTTAATTATTTTTAATGAATTCTGTTTCGAGGGAGAAAAGTCCTAGTCATTACATTCTCACAAGAGATCTTAATATGAGAGAGAAATAGAGAGAGGCTTGGAAATTGAATACATTGGCAACACTCCCAAAATTAGTTTCTTTCATAGTATAAATACTCTCATGGCTGGTCACCCCCACTGCAAATCAATAGCATTTCTCCATCAACTTTTTCATTTGAGTAAAAACTAATTACAATTTTTGACTTTAATAAGTTTTCCTCTCTAATTTTCCAACTGCCTTTTTCCTTTTGTAGGAGTAGTAATACATAAGAGTGTACGGGTTCTTTCTCCTCATATCTTCCTTCTTCAATCCTTACAACCCCTAACCCCTTCTCAAAAAGAACAAGGGAAAGGAGTTTTAAAATTTTCAATAATGAGTTTCCAAGGGAGAAGAAGAAAATAGAGTAAGGAGATGAGAGGCTTCAAGCAGTTTTCTCTTTTGTAAAATTCCTCAACGTTGAGTTAAATTTTGAGCTCATAAAGGTTCTTTCCCTATCTCATGTCATGTTAGCCTATTGTCTGCTTTCACCTATTCTCCCCCTTTCCAGTCTCTGCCTTTTTGACACGTGGCAAGGAATTTCCAGTAGAAACAAAATTTTCTGAGATTATTTGCAGGAAAAATTTTTAACTTTAGTTTAGAAATTACATGTTAAGAAGCTTTTTTTTTAATTTTAAGCCACCGACACTGTGTTAATTAATTTGTTTGGTTGAAAATATTTTGAAAGAGTCTGGGAATTGGAAGCCGTCCAAGTTTTCATTACAAAGCATAAATTGACCTTGCACTTTTATGAGATTCGTATAGAAATGTATTATTTGAAGAAAAGTAATAGAAAAATGGCGAATGAAAAAATCGATTCAACAGATGTTCTATCATTGGTTCCAGAACCCTTCGATCAATTTTTGGGTGGAGTTTTTCTGTATATATTCTTTTCAAACATGGCCCGAGAGGACATGAAAGCGAAAGTAGGGGAGAAAAACTTTAGAACGAAAAAAAAAAAAAAAGAAAAAACAAGAGAGAGAGAAGAATATGGCTTGGAAAAGTTTTCTCTTCTTTTCCCCTCCTCTTCTCTTCTCTAAGAACTGAAGAGTCAGCCTACTCAGTATACACACTTTCTCCATTGTTCTTTCCTTATCTTCCTCCTCACTGAGTTTTCCTCCTCCGCCCGTCAGGAAACTCACTTGAGGAAAGAAGAGAGTCTCAAAAAAGCTTAGTCCTACTTTTCTTTTTCTTCTTTCCCTTCACGTCTTTCCTTTTTTCTCCACTGGGAACTTTTCACTTTATTTTCTACTCTCGTCCTCATTCACGTCTTTTCCACTTCTATGAATAACCCAAGGGAGAGTTCTACTTTGAATAATATGGAATCCTTTATTTAACATACCAAAGAAAATTATTTCAAAGAAAATAAAATATTGCTCAAAGTTTCACTACTGGCTTCCATTTTTGCATTTTAATTTTTAGACACTGAAAAATTGTAGACTTTTCTCTATTATAGAATTTAATTTCTAGAATTTTTCATTCAATTTTCTTCCTATTCAAAATTCGTAATTAAAAGTTGAGAATTGAAAAGAGGGAACGGGACAGCTAGCAAGGCTCTTAATACAAACATCCATCATGTGAGGTAGGGAGAATTTGACTTTATTACGCTATACATTGCTATATAGTCAAGAAAGCAGAGGAGAAAACCTTTCTTGAAATTTCATCTTTTCTCCCTCCAAAGTCTCCTTATTGGCTTTTGGTGCTCAGGAATTATGCATAATTGCATTATTATATAATCTTAAGAACCCCCACCCCTTCTCTGTCTTTTTCACAATAGAAGGACTCATCGTTAGATGAAGAATAATTAAGATTCTATCAAAACCAACCACGCATCTCATTAAATTTCACCGAAACATATCTCTTTTCTTCTTCTTTTTTAACGAAAAAAAAAGTAAAGGTAAAAACCTCATTAAAACGATCGAATTCGGCATTAAACTGCTCCATATTTTGTGGATCCTAAAATACAATTTGGACCGGATACTTGACATCTATATTTACATGCTTCATAATTTATAAATTATGCCTCTAAAATATTATCCCCGTAGTAGTTAAAGTGCGATAATCTTAGTCTTGGTCCAAAAATTCTCCCATAAGTCAGTTTTTGGAAAGTTGGAACAACTTTTTCCAAATTTCCGTTCTTACTTTATCACCCAAGATGTCCTATTATTGTGTCTGGGGTGAGTGGGTGGCGTGAGAAAAGACATTAGCAGGGAAGTGCCCTTAAAATAACAGACGCCTTGGACAACACTAACTCGAGAATTGAGAAATATCTTTTTAAACCGGAATTTCATAATCTCATGCCTCCAAGCACATCACCTACTTCCGGAATGAAAATCCAAAGGAAGGAGCTTAGCTAAATCATGAATTATGAAACTTTCCACTTTTCTCATTTCCTATATTCTGAGATTTAGTGTTCCGGAAAAAGTCAGCCAAGGGACTTAGACCGGGTTTAGAAGAGTATTGACTAAGTCCAGTTGAGCTGAGCTACTCACCTTTTTGAATTAAAGAAATTGGTGAAAATGCAAGTGGATGGAGTCTGGGTGGATGATTTCATAGGAATAAATCCGTTTTATCACAGGTAGATTAGGTACTGGTCACACTTCACTCAAGAAAGGGGCTGTCCAGAGTTGATTATTACTATAATAGAACCAAACTTTTTTTTACGTTAAAAAACGAAAACAAGGAAAACGGGTTTCCCAATTTTTCTTCAATAAGGAAAAAATCTTGTTTCAATTGAGAAAGTATAACTGGTCAGTCCGAGAGAGACTCGTCCTCACCTCTTCAATGATACCGAATGAAAAAATTTCTCGGCTCCTAAGAATAAGCCACGTACATAACCAAGAATTAGAGCTTTGGATTTTTATCAAACTTGAATTCAGGATACAGTAATTCCCCTTCCGCCTCAATTTTTTTTTTTAAAATCAGAACCAGTTTTCTATAAAAATTTTTTCCTATTTCAATTCGCTCCTCCTGCTAAAAAGCATTATGAAACTGAAAGTGGAAGAATGGTCACAATCTGCTTTCGATTTCGTTCCTCGGCATACAGAGGAATGGAGAATCTATTCAAATCCGGTGAAGAGAGAAGGTTTTTTTTTTAGAAAGAAGAGAGAAATGAATTGTTTCAATAACGTTGCATTCATCGGAAAAGTGACCAGACCGGTTTTCCGTTCCTTTCCACTCTTTGCCTCTTTCGGCCACTTGGATTGAATCACGAAAAATAAGGATTAATGAATATGCATCTGCAGATGTGTCGGATGTTTATGGGTGAAAACTGGTTTTCTATAGAAAGGACCCGAACCGTGCGGACTGGAGGAGAGTGGAGATCTGAGGCTTCGGTTCTTTCAGCCTTTCTTTTTCATTTTAAGATGATCCCTATTGAAATTACCTCAATGTCGTAGTGCAAAATCTTTTTTTTCTGTTTCTCTTAGGGTAAAATTTAATGCATGTACTTTATATTTAGAAAAATATTTAAAAATAAAACCCAAAAAATAGAGCTGAATAAATTCTAAATAAACAAATTCACCCAAGTTTATCTACGAAAAATTAAAATTCATTTAATTCTTTTCAAACGGAATAAACTTCAAATATTTAAATTAAAAAAAAGAAGTAAAAACGAAAAATGCGCGCATGGAAAATTTTATTTTACTCCTGTTAATTGATAACTTTGTTACTTTTCTTTCCAGTTTCTTTAATTATTTTCTCCAGACATATAATATCGACAATATTGAATTCAATGTTTCTTACCTTTTTCATCACTGTAGGCAATTAGCAAGCTTTCTGTACAGTTAAAAATTTTTCCAGTATGTTTTGAATGAAATTATTGCTGACTGACCTTCAGTGCCTCTATTACTACCAAAATTGGCCTAGCATTTTAAAAAGATGAAGAAAACAGGGTCTGTTCTGGAGTTTTCAATCTGGCACTCCGAATGATCCAATTAGAGCCCGAAAAACCAATTTATTTTCTCCCAAGCCTCGTAATTAACTATTATTTTCCCCACGCTCATTTTTCATTTGCTAATATCATGGAAAAGTTGAAGGAGGGAAAAGTAGGATCTTCTATCGCAATTTATTATTTTTCTTCCTCGCTTTTTCCCTTCCGTTCTTCTCAATTCCCTCATTCCCTTGCGCAATCAAGGGGAGATGGGCTTCCTTCCCGTCCTTAAAAATTAAGACAAGATCTCTAAGACTGATTTAATGAAACGTAGCTTTCTCAACTTAATCATCCCTAACTTCCTCATCAGCAGAAGAAGAACAACGGATAAACAGTCTGTAAGGATTCCCGGCTTGATTGTTTGACTTTGAGACTTAGAATATCTTACAGGCTGAGCACATCGATAATTCAGCATAAAAAGAGGAAGATGAGTAGACCTCACATATATCACACCAAGGCTTAGGTCCCTATTTTCATTCCCTGAAATGTTAGTGGTGATCTCAACAATGCCCTTGTGTATTCCTAAAAAATAAGGAAAAGACGATTTTGGCTTTAATGGAAAAATTGTGTAACCCATTGGGAAAGCCAGCCAGAATTAAAGACTAGCATTGCCCAGGATTACGTCATGGACGGAAAATTTTATTTCGGAAACCGTGTACCGTGGAAACGAAAAGAACGTACTAGTGCAGACAATACACCTGACATTATTTATTTTTAATTCAGGAATAAAAGGATTGTACCCTCCGGCCTATGCCTTCCTCCGCAATAAAAATAATGAAATGAAATGGATTTAGAATTTTAAGGGTTTTGGAATTCCTGGAATTGTTTATTTGAGCTTGTGACCAATGGGATGGTAGCAAAAAACAAGATGTAAGCGGTATCCTCCCAAGTTTCCTGTATGTTTGCTCAGAGCATAAGAATTACGGTAGTACCGAAAATTACAATCTTCGGTCGGAAAAGCAGGATGAATTTCTAATCCCGATTTTAAAAACCCACAGATTTTGCTCGTAAGGCCTATACAAATTGGGTTTGCAGACCCTTCGATCAAGCTACGCTGGAGTATTCCGAACTGAATTGATAATGTAAAATTTACCCTAGATACGAAGGTGTCAAAGAAATTTCTAAAAACAGACATAAAAAATAGTTAAGCCCCGCTTTGAGGTTGTGTAGCCTTTTCAGTTCATCAGCACTTACTTAACTGCTAATTTTAAAATTATAGTAGTCAAAACATTGGCTTTGAGCAAGAGGCAGCCTTGTCTAACGCTGTTCTCAGAATTTTCCGGGTTTGAGAAACCTGAACCGGCTCCAGACATGCGGCGCCCTGGAATTCCGGTTCCCCCAAGACGCGCTGGAACACTTTTCAAAACTCCGGTGCCCCTGGAGCTCCATCCCAGCTCCGTCCCAGCTCTATCCTGAGCTCCAACGGAGCTGGGAGTTGGACTGTCCCAGCTCCAGAAATCAACCGCCTCAGTCCAAAATGTTAACCGCCTTAGGTATCTGCCGTTCCATGGGTACCCTGGTACCCATGGGTCCGTCATGGGTACCCATTGCACAACGTCCTAAAAGCCGACCGACCACATAGGTACATCATGGGTACCCTCCGAAATTCCCCACCTACTACGTGGGACCTCATAGATACCCTCCAATTTGCTCCCAAACTCCCCACAAACTACGTGGGACCTCATGGGTACCCTCATGGGTGTTTTGGTGTGGACTTTAGGAGCAAATGGGAGGGTACCCATGATGTACCTATGTGGTTGGTCGGCTTTTAGGACGTTGTGCGATGGGTACCCATGACGGACCCATGGGTACCAGGGTACCCATGGAACGGCAAATACCCTGCCTTACAAGTCGAGCTCAGCTTCTCTAGAAAGCTGGTGGTACTCTTTTCAAAACTCATCAGTTCAATTGGAGTTCTTAGCATTATTTTTTAATGGCTGAATTTCAAATTCAAAATGAAAAAAAAATATTGAGTATAGAAAAATAAAAGTTGGAAAAGGAATATAAGTAAATGCGATTGCATGGAAAGAAGTATCCTGGAGCTTCATTATTTCTCCCTTCCTTTTCTTATTTTAACTTAATGAGTCACAATTTTCACAATTCTTGAGGTTTACTAATTAAGTTCCGCAAAACAAAACAATTATTACAATACCATTAGAGGAAATTTTACAATATATTGCCTGCTCATGTCGTATATTTGTACGTGCATATTCCTACGAATTTTCTGAAACATATATTTCTATTATGCTCAATATTTTTTAAATTTTATTTTTATATTTTGAATTTTAAATCAGCTATAAAAAATAACCTTAAGAATTCCAAGTGAACTGGGTTTTAAAAAGTACCCCCAGCTTTCTAGAGAAGCCGAGCTCGACTTGTAAGGCGGTTAACTTTTTGGGCTGAGGCGGTTGATTTCTGGAGCTGGGACGGTCCAACTCTCAGCTTCGTTGGAGCTCAGGATGGAGCTGGGACGGAGCTGGGATGGAGCTCCTAGAGACACCGGAGTCTTTTTGAAAGGGTTGGAAATCACAATAAATCTCGCATTCTCAGCCTACTTTGACTTCATTGCTAATTCCTAAAACAGTTCGAGGGGTTGTCTGTGAGCAATTTGTGGCTCAATTCCTAGCTTGGGCCCCAAATACCATTCAGACTAGTCTGCTCACCGAAGAATTTTCTCTTTTCATTTTCCTTATTTGGGGGCTCACTGACTCAAAGTTGGTGCCCTGAAGAAAGCAGGTTTCACTTTCTCAGCGGTTTTCGTGGTAGGAGAGTTTTATATTCTTATGCGTTATTTTCGAATCTTTAGTATAGTTGATGCTTCTAACCAGCAGGCACATGAAACAGAAACTGGTCTTAGAGAGCTTTGTGTAAAAAAATTAGTCTTACAGGCAGAATTTGGAATTTCGGTAACGGCAGGCACTACCGCTAACGCAACCAGCAGCTTTTCTGATGAGGGAAAAGGCGCCACCGCAAGTCACAATAGCAATTTCCAGAAATCTCGGAGCGATAACGTAATCCCGCTAGGTCAAGTCACTAGGCGAGCCGGAATTTGCGCCTGCGAACACTGCTTGCGGGACATGGATTTCCAGGGCACCGCCCGAGAAACTGAACGTCGATGGTTGATAACGGCCAAAGTTATTCTTCAGAAACTCCTGAATTCAGCGATTATTTTTTTTAACGTTGGATACCAAGCATTTCTTTAAAAGCAAAAACTAGAAGCAAAGGGACTTTATATCTTATCCACCCTTTAAAAATGGAAAGTTTATACTCTTGATGTGGAGGATTCAAATGTTTGAATAATGGTCGTGAAAGTTATCATGAGTCATTATATACTACCAGTTTTTTGGTTTTCAGCGTTTTAGCTTTAGCTAAAAATATTTGAGGAAAGTTAAATCTTAGTAGATTGATTTTTTCGAAGCTTTATTTTAACGGGACTGATGTTTACAACATTCGAGACATTGACTTCTTTGAGGATGAAAATTTATGACAAAAACGGATTCAAGTGTACTTGGTCAGGCAGTGCTTCTGAAGAAAAGTGGTGGGGACACTTCCTGTCTAGTTATTTACGATGCATTGAAATTAGTAGTTCACCGTTATTCTCGTTGACAATGATTAAAAGAGTAAAATACATTATACCAGACATCGTATTTTCTGGTTAATTTTTTTTTTAAAAATGCGTACCTTGAGCGTTCTTCTCTTCTCACTCATCTCAAATATTTTATAGCCAAAAGGATGAAAATAATGAGGGATTCCTCAGTTTCCTCGAGTGAAATGGATCGTGGCATAATTGTCAAAGAGAGAAAATGGGAACGTGACAAAGTCTTTTACCTCAATGACGACGCCGTGAGAGTCCCTTTCTTCTCTCCTCGCCTTCTTCTAATAAAATTCGTTTACCTGGAAAGGAAAAAGACCCCTAAAAACACCACCGTGATGGTGGTTCCCAATAATGATTAAAAACGAACTCCTCATCTTCCCCATTTAATTTTTCCCATAGCCCCTTTGTGAATAATCTTTTGAAGAGGATTCCCTGAAAAACCTCGACATACCTTAACAACAACGCTCACTCGCCCATGTTTCATTATCATCAACAAGCGAACTAATGCTCAACTACTCGGATCCACAAACACAGACTTTAATTTGAGCATGTCTGACTGCACATCAACTTCCGCCTTATTTCATTCTATTTTCTACTATATAGGAATTCTCCTCAAAATTTTTACATTAAAAACCTAGAATATTTTATCTAAGAACTTTCTCTCACAGTTCTGCTTCCAAACTTTCCCAGAAACTGAACTTAACCGAAAAGCAGTGGATGACTAGATCTGTTTCTCACAGAATCCAATTCGAAATCACCCTTTTAAGACTGTTTGTGTGTGTAATTCCACCAAATTATAAGAGAATCGACCCAATTCATTTGGATTGCAAATGAGGACTATGCCACAAGAACTACACTTCAGCATTTTTAATTATTTAAGGCAAAATGTTTGTAAACAAATAGAAAGGGCAGACCCCTCAGAAAATTAGATTTTTGAAATGACCCATGAGCTGTGCGCTTTTTACCCTCAAGCTGTTAAGCGATGAGGGTAATGGAATCACCAGGTCCGGCCGGCCGGCCGTCCGCCATGACCATATATGGGCATGACCATATATGGGCATTAGGCATCTTCCCCGTCTGCTCGCCCTAGGAATAGCGTATTGCCCAAACTCATGCACATAGTAGCCCTGCATGTCTGCTGTAGCTGTGCCAAATTTCAGCCACTTGGGCCCCTGTCTTCCCCGTCTGCTGACCCTAGGAATAGCGTATTGCCGAAGCTCATGC
>JABASM010002225.1:0-11668 GCA_019776545.1 Brachystomella parvula | reverse complement strand
AGCAAACGTTTGGAGCTTGTATATCGCGCACCTCGTATATAAAGCGCAGTGCAGATTTTCTCAAAAAACAATGGAAAAAACCTCAGATAACGCGCGCGTTATAATCGAAAGAATACGGTAGTATAAGTACACACTAGTATAGTAATATAATTTAATTAGTAATTTGAAATTAATAAGTTTTTAGATTATTTAGGGCACTGAGGTCAGCTTAAGCTCCTTACGGAAATGAATCGAACAGTGTTGACTGCGCTCGCCGGCAAGCTGTGTACGACTGCGTTCATGCAGCCAGCGGCAACCAGTCTGTCTACCACCGGTAAGCTACAGCAGTATTATATTTAATATTTAATTAGTAGACTTTTCTTTCACTAATCTAAAAAGTTGTGCCCATAAAACTGTGACTGAGCATGCAGTGCGACATTTGACGTCTTGTTTCATGAATCATATTCCTGCAGGCAATTCTCTTAGAGGCATACATGTGTGGGTGAGACCAATGCGCTATGCTCTTCGTTACCGTCGAAGATACCTAGAACGGAAGAATCCAGCACCTAAGCCACCGCAACGTCGAAGCACATTTATTGAATGGTTAGTGAATGCGCCAAGTATATTCATGTCGAATGCCTTAGTAAAGATTGTTTTATTAGGAACTACAATTCAGAGCTCTTCGCTTTCGGGAAACGATTGAATGAAGAAATAGATGACTCCCTTCTTCGTCAAGCTTTCACAGACCAGTCATTCGTCACAGCGGAGAGGCTACGACAAGAGGAGCTTGGCTTAAATGTTGAAGATTTTAACTTGAAGGATAATGAGTATATGTCGTCAGAGGGAAAGAATATTTTGAAGAGTGTCTTATCAGACACGTTGAGTAGGGAGTATCCACGTTTCCCTAAAGAAGGAATCCAGTAAGATCTTTACTTTTAATTCTTGTTTTTGACTACAACTCAGTCTTCTGATTTTCAGAGCTGTCGTAGATTATCTCACGTCAGATCCGGTACTTGCCTCTATTTCTTCCCTTATTGGTACGAAAGATCTCATTCAATGCAAGGTAAACTAAAAGCTAAACTAAAGTAATTTTTTCTTGTAACTAATCTTGAATTAATTAGAAATTGAAATAATCCGTTTATTAGGAGATACCCCCGAACGAGGATACATTTGCTCGTGCCTTTTGTGCAATTATATCCGCTATAGAGAAAACATCTGGTCATGAGCAGGCAACAGTCTTTATTCAAGATTTTGTAGCCACCCACTTGTGTGACAAAGACATCAATGAAATATGGACAATTCAGAAACCATGGGCTATGCTAACAGACATACTGAGAGCAAAAGGGGAAAAATTTGAGCCGCGCCTCATGCGCGAAGCTGGGAAGAACACGATACTCTCTGTCTTTGTTGTCGGTCTTTATACTTCTGAAAAGAAGTTAATAGGATCCGGTAAGCATAACCAGATTATTTATGTTTATCACTTTTACTCCGTTTGCTAACTTTGTTCCTATCTTGAAGCTCCTGGAGAGACAGTAGAAATCGCACAGGAAATGGCTGCTCGCGATGCTTTAAGCCGTATTTTCGATACGCGTTATCCAAGGCCACCATTCAAATTCTTATCGGAACGAGCTAGTAACAGTGCAGAAATTAAGGGTACTGTAAAAACACCGCAAATCCAGGCTAGAAACTAATCCCATGCAGACTTGCAGGTATAGCTAGAATTTTAGTTGGAAAATTTTTATAAAAAAAGCTGAATTCAAAGAAATCACAGAGTTTTATAATATAAGAGAAATTTCGAATTAAATTACAAATTAAGCTAAAAAATTGCTGTGGATTATTTAAGATAATTTGCATGTTGATTTGACTTTGTTATTACCTAATCTATCCGAAGCTTCCGTCTTTCTGATGGAGGTGAGTGGAAACTGGTGGAAATGATTTTGTCAGTCGGAACGGGGGGACGATCTGACACTGACGTACAAACACACCAGAGGTAGTACAGTTCTGGGTAAGCATGAAGTGTTCGAGTCCTAGCTTCAGTTTCATTACTAGAGGCTTGTTATGTGCTGATTCCAGTTGTTGATATGGCTTGGCTACATTAGGCAGCCAAAATAGGGCAGCAAATTCACAATCCGAATAATTACAGACTTATTGCAGCTCAGGTTCTCCACTCCCGTTATCCTAGCCAGTTTCAAGGAGACCATCACTTCCAAATCACCAAGGATCGAAGCGATTTATTTAACCAGCGGTCTCAAGGTTTTTTCAGTGGTCGCCTGAATTTGTTTTGTCAAGGAACCTTGCAGCGGTCTAGTCGGCAGAAGGGCCAGGGAATTTTCCGTGGTACAGGAACCTGGGGTTATGGGTAATTCATGGAAACTTTGTATCTACGGACATATCCATGGACAAGGGAGCATTCGATATTTCATCTCCAGGATATCCATGAATAATCTATCCATGGACAATCATGGATTTCTAAGAAGAGCAGTCCATGCACCCTATACAGAAATTCCGGAAACGCCCAAAATTCATAAATCTTTCACACAATGCTCAAAATCCTGTAAAGTAATGCATCAGAAAAAGCTCAAAATTCATGGAAAGTTCAGAAGGCGTCCAAAACGCATCAATCTTTCAGGAAACATCATAAATCCCTAAGCATTTCAAAAAATGATTAATATTCATGAAAAATTCAGAAAATGCGCAAACTTCATAAAAATTCTAGTAAACCATCCAAGATTGACATGGTAGTGCATTTCCTGACACATTAATAAATGAGGATTTCGTGAAACATAATTATGAATCTTGAGCGTCTTTATGAAGTTTTCAAGAATTTTGAGCATTTTTATAAAACTTTTACGAACTTTTGAAGTCCTCTGAACTTTTCATGCATTTTGAGCATTTTTTGATGCATTGTTGGATTTTGAGCATTTTGTGAAATAATTTATGAATTTTGGAGGTCTTATGAATTTTTCATGAGTTTTGAGCATTTTCTGAGACTTTAATGAATTTTGGGCGTTTCCGGAATTTCTGTATAGGGTGCATGGACTGCTCACATTAGAAATCCACGGATTGTCCACGGACAGATTATCCATGGATATCCTGGGGACGAAATATGCGAATGCTCTCTTGTCCATGGATATGTCCATGGATAAAAAGTGTCCATCGAATTACCCACAACCTCATATCCGACCTGTCGGGAAGCAAGTGCTAAAGCCGGTTTGTTTACAAACAATGCTTGGCAGGAGACAAGATGAGTATTTTACTTGGCAGGAGAACAGCTGTAGCAACCCGCTGGACTTCGAATTTCGCCCGCCACTGCATTTTTCGGTGGCTGAAAATTCAAAAGCCTTTTTTTTTTAACTTTTCCTCATTTGTTCAGTTGTTGGGACTTCGAGTGTTGAATGACAGGAGAAGCAGTTGTCATTTTCATTTCCAGTGTACCTTTCCAGTATCAGATGATACAAAGCCAAGTGGGGTCAGGTAGCCTAGTAGTCCTTGCTAGCTTTAAGTTCCTTTTCTCCGCTGAAGAAGAAATTAAACCATAATCGCTTCTCTATCTCAGGTTACTTAGCTGAAATTTACTGAAGGTAAATAGCATAGCACCATACATTACATGAAAACTCCGACTTTGTGAACTCGCTAGGATATAGGATAATTCTCCTTGAGTATCCTCATGCACCCTTGAGTTACTGTACAAGCGTATTTATTACACCCTTTTACTTGTGTTTACAGTTCCATCGACGGGACGCCAGTCAGCCAGGATGAGCAGGAATGTAGCAGCTTCTTCTAAGCAACTTGAAAGTGGGAGGCGCAGAAACGTAAATCCACTTCCTACTAGATTTGCACCAATTCACGTTCATGAGGATGAGGTACCAGGAATTGCTCCAATTCCATTCAAGCTAGATGAGGAGGAAGATCTGTTAAAGGCTCAGGAAACCCCGAAGCAGCTGGAGAAGCGGAACTGCATGAAGCTGGATGATTTGCCCAATATCTACCACACTCATTCGCTCAGTGAATTCTCAATTCATGTCAAATGTAATTTTTCTACCAAAAAGCCCAAAGTCTCCACTTCTGCAGTCACAAAGCCGACCCCGATTTATATTCTTGGTGATGAAGATGAAGGGCGGAGTACATACTGTATGAGTATTCCCAAATACAAATCTCTAGATCGTCTTCACCGGACCATGAAGAAGAAATCCACTGACTACATCTATAAGAAAGCAGAAGTCAAAATGGTAATTCACGGGACCGCAATATCACTCACACGCTCTGTTACTAGTATCAAGAAGGCCATGATCCAAGGCTACACTGGAAAACGAGCGCAGGATGACCCTGAAACCTACCCATGGCGTGCGATTACTCACACCTTCAACTGGATCAATTCTTTTGATTTGTCTGCTCCAAAGGTGTCGGAAATTTTGGAAGCATGGAAGAATGCTTCTAAATCTAGCGTATCATCAAGTAACAAAATTCGGACTATCGATAGGAGAATCTCCAAAGTCGCTCAAAAAATCGGGGTTCCACAGTCAAAACTTTCGAAATTCTCTTTTCTTACTTTGGATGACAGTCTTCAAAAGTTTTCGAAAAACAGATTAATTCCAGGTAATTCAAAAAATTGACGTACTAATGACTTAATATTTATGATATGGACTTTGTTCTTCTAATTTTTCAGACATGTTTAAGATGATGGCATTCGGTGCTTGGCATGCAGGTAACGTTCCCCAATGTCTCTTCTATTTGAGTGAAGCGCATAGTTTCCACAGCAAGCGAGAAATTATGGACAAACATGCTTCTTACTTCGCGTAAGATTTTTCATCTATTCATCTAGAGTATATTCGTTCCTTTACTCAGCTTCGGAATTATTCCCACTGTAGACGGAAATTCGAGTACTGTCGATCACCTCAACGAAGCAATCCAATAGAGGAGAAGAAATGTGATCTCTTTCAGAAATTATCTAAGGAACTTTCAGGCTTCTCGAAAACTCAGAGCTGCTTCGAATCCAACGTCAATAAACTTAATCCAGGTAACAGGTTCTTAACACTCGACTTCGATTTCGGCTCACATTGGTTGTATTTAATTAGAATGGAACATTGTTCAGCTGACTAACTTGTTCTACACGAAGAACAGATTTGGAATGGACCTTAAGAGGAAACTAGAAACACCAGCACTTTTTATTTCAGCTCTCGTTAATGTGAACGTAAGGTTTTTAATTTTTATCAGCCATTGTCAAAAATTACCCAGATTTTGCATAAAGTTTTTTCATAACTCATGCTAGGGCGTTCGTCGGCCGTTCCTTACCTACCAGTCAGCACCAAAAGAAAATCAGGCCATTTCTAAAATGGGTGTAATCGAGAGCTTGAAACTGTTGATGCTCAGGAATCGGAAGCTTAATGAGCAGTTCAGAGGAAAACGGACTAATTATTGGGAGTTACGAGCCAAACACAATGCTTCTCTCAAGGTTCGTCATTTTTCTTTAAGTTTTTGGTTTTTCTGTAGCTGAACTTCCGAATTTGAAATTTAGACGCTTCTGGATAGTATAGAAGAAAACTGGATTTTTCCTTGGGAATTTCTCCTTCCCGGAAATATATCGGAACCTAGCGTTGTGAAATCTATTACATTGTTATTGACTAGTCTCGAAGCAACTACCAGAATTCCATTCACTCCAGCCATCAAAGCAGTTCTCTACAAATTAGTGGAAAACTATAATATCCTTCGCAAAGTTGTCAAAGATAACCTTGCTGGATTTCTTGGGCTTCTCCTTGACGCACACAAGAAGGAAATGGTCGGAATCGCCACTGCTGTAGCCAAATGCGGAACCAAAATTGATCTCAGCCGGTATCCTCGGTCTCCCACTGTTCTCGTATTGGATCAGGTAACCTTTCAGTCGCGTGTGGGCGGTGCTTTAGGATGTATTCCTATATTCTCTGCTTTCTAACGTTTTAGGAACTGGATTTAATCCCCTGGGAATCCCTGCCATGCTTGCGCTCAACACCTGTTACTCGTGTTCCATCAATTCCACTGATTGGAGCCATCACGCGGATTTCTGAAGTTAAGAAATCCAAATACAAGCAAACTATCAATCGAGACTCTTGTGGTTACCTGCTGAATCCTGATGGGACGTTGAAAGGAGTGGAGGATAGGCTCACCGGGTATTTACAGGGTAATCTAAAATGGACAGGTGCCATTAACCGGAAAGTACCAACTGAGGAAATGGAAATATACTTCCAGTCAAAAGATATTTACCTGTAAGCTGAGTTGTATCAAAACATGTAGGCCTTCTCAACATTTTTAATTCCTAATTTTTGCTTACGTATTGTTTCTACTACTTCTAGATACTGTGGGCACGGAAGTGGTTCATACTTCTTCCCTGAGCATCGTCTCCAACGCGTAGACTGTCGTGCAATTCCTCTTCTCATGGGGTGTGGAAGTCTGAAATACAAGCATTATGGGCCACGCTCTGCCCCTGCTTCTTACGTCACCGCCCTTCTCGCTTCAACTTGGTAAGATTATCAACCTTAATTCATTTACTACCGCCTCTTGGATTGTTCATCTGAATTTTTTATTTTAGTTTGAGTGCCGTTGGATTTCTGTATGAAATCACGGACTTGGAATGCGACCGTGTCACGATTGAGCTTCTGGAGCGTTGGGCTCCTGGAGCTAAAGGAAATCTCCCATCTATTCAACACTTTGACCCAAATGCCCATCGAACGATTGAGAAGTGTCTTCCAACTGCTATACGCTTATCCCGCTGCGGAGCGATGCACTTCATGACAGAAGCTGCCCTGGTCTGCTACGGAATTCCGATCCGCAGAGGGGATGAGTAATTGCTCAACCGAGCTAGTGTCTTCCTATTCTACTTAACCACGCACAACTACTGCAAGTGAATTTCTAAAATATTTTTCTGAGTTACTAGTACAAGTGTTATTTTTAAAATAATGATAAGCGAATCTTCCTGGAACTGTGGCCTTTTCACGTTCATTTTAATTTCGGCGTCAAATTTTAATCTTGGAATGTTTTAAATATCTGAGACAAAAATATGTACAGGACACGTGGCATTTTTTTACAACTTTCCTTTCGTTCTGACCCAATATCAATGACTAGTTGAACCCTTGGGATACTTGATACCCTCAGTTTTCAACTGATGTAACAAACTGTTATGTCAATTATTTAATTCGTAATGACAGTGAATAAATAATGTTTACATCTGTAATGCCTGAAGATTTCTTTATTCATAAAATTCAAAAAAAAAAGTTTTTTTAGTAGCCAATCTCCCTAGTCACTCTTCTTTAAACCCTTTTCATCGTCCAATTTTAAAAATCATTAAATCCACAATTCCTCAAGCAATAATCCTAACTATATAAATGTTTACGACTTTTGTTTTGTAGAAATAAAATTGAACAGCTCTCACCAAATTCAGAGTGGGCATGCTGTTCCAGTACTGAACCCTGCTGCTGCTGAGCGTCTCCCAATGGCTCGACTGGCCGCAGAAGGTGTTACCGGATTCGTATCTCGCTTTTGGATCTGACGCAGGCTCTTTTTCTTCATTCGCTTCAGTTTCGCAGGGTTCTTTATCTAAAAATTAGTGTAAAAAATTATTAATGAACAGGAATTCCCCTTAATTTTCAGCCCTCCTTAATATTTTCATCCTCTAAATTAATTACGAAAACTTACAACTTGTACGACTTCTGATTTCTTTTCGTTCTCCTGCTTCTTAAGTTTATTTGCTTCAGCACGCTCTCGCTTAGCAGCTGCTTGATCACTGATGGCAGCCTTGATACCATCTGAGAGAGCCTTGACGGAGCTTCTGCTCGCACGGATAGCCTGAGCCTGAGCACCAACTTTGCTCTTTGACTTAATCATACTTGACGCCCTGGACAATCAAAGGAAAGATTAGCTATTAACCTACTGAGCTGCTACTACTTAAAAACCAAGCTACTAAACTTGACGTTTCAAATTGTTAAGCATACCTTTGTTTGGATCCTTTCCACACTCTTCCAGATTTCGGTTTACCCTTTGGTATGGTGACTTCTGGTTTAGCGGATGTTGTCGCTTTCTTGGCAGGTTCCTTGGTCTTTGGGGCTGCATCATTTCTGGCCGGAGTTGCGGTAGGTGTGGTAGATGTAAAACCGCTGCGAGTCTTCATGCTGCAAATGTGATCGGGATCTGAAACAAATCAAAAAGAATTATTGCAGTCAAGCAAAAGAAGCTGGAATCGACGAAAGGATTTTTTCTTACGTAAAGGGACGCAGAGGGATAGGAATTACTGCCCTACTACTAACTGGTGAATAATTACTTTCTTCCTTGAATAATTAATTCCCAAGAAAACATGAACTGTCTTCTCAGGCTGTTGCATGGAAATTGGAAAGACCGTACAGTTTTCTGTGGTTTTCCCTCCCTTTTTCCATTTTTTCACCACCATTTTCTGCCACCACCACCACCTCTACCCCTCATCTTCCATCTTTAAAAGTTCCTGCTTAATTTTACTGCATTTTTTGGAGCCACCAATCAGAGCACAGGATCCAGGGTCATCGCGCGAAGGGTCAAGGCCCTCAAACTGGCCGACCTCCTGAATGCTGCTGGACAGACGTAATGAATTTCAAAGCTGCAACGGCATCTTAAAATTAAAAAAGCCGGTGGTTCGATGAACCACTTAAATCTCCTGCACATTTTAAGCCCAATAATTAAATGCTATTGTTATCATTTTGAAATTGCCGAGTTTAATTTTGGATACTAATGAAGTCCCTTTTAAGGGAGTTAAATTACATTACCATAGCCATAATAATAATGGGCAGCGTTCCTTAGATATTCCTCAGCTCGGAAACGCTCTTGACTTGGCCCATAAGTTTCAGCATTTCTGCTTCATATGCTTCGAGGCGGGCATCAAGGTTGAGCTCCTTGTCTAGAAGAAGACCATGGATGACGATGACACC
Organism: Brachystomella parvula; assembly: GCA_019776545.1. Lineage (NCBI taxonomy): Eukaryota > Metazoa > Arthropoda > Collembola > Poduromorpha > Brachystomellidae > Brachystomella > Brachystomella parvula. The sequence goes on along the minus strand of JABASM010002225.1, from coordinate 2,765 downwards.
TTCCCTCTTTTCCTTGACAACCCGATCCATATGGTCCTTCCCACCGAGTTTCAGGTCATCACAGAGTAAGTCACAGAAATGCCGGCTGGGATGTGCTGGCTTTTCTTTAGAGTAATCCACCAAGTATTTAACAATCATTTCCTGGAGGATCCTTTTGAGTCCACTTTTCTTGAGGTAGTTCAAGAACTTGACACGCTTGCCGCTAGCCGGTTCCTCCTTTACAGGTCAGTCAGTATTTTATATTATACTATAAGCAGGACTTATAATTCTCCTCTGTTAAAGTTTACAGACTGACCATTGGTTTGCATTTCCTCCATTTTGACGAGACAATCCTGACGCTTCCAGCTTTACATTTTTTCTTACCCAGATTAGGGATAATTATGAGCTTATTGGTATTTTCGGCTGTTAGCTCACGAGATGGTCTCTTGTGTCTTGGAGGTTTAGACATTTTTACTATATAGCTAATTACTGCTAAAAGCGAGTAGTGGATTGAAATCAAATGGGTAAGAACTAATGTGGCTTAAATTATCATAACAGAAAAGTTGTTTTCAAACTAGAAAAATAAAAATCATGGCTTATTTTTAACCTCGACGCTGCACTCCGGGCATGCCATGGGGATAATTTTGTGTACACACAGGTAAATGTTACAAATCAAAAACATGCGTATAAGGCCCATTGGTTTCCATCGCTAGTATCTGCCTGGCTCCATATTTTCCAGCTAGAACACCACCGCCGTTGACCAACTCACCCACTTCGTAGGATGCTTTGAGTGAGATTATTAACTTTGAAAATAATTCAGACCCATCCGATTTGTTGATATTCTGGTGATACTGAATGGAAGTGCCCTTGAGTTTTCCACCGAGGGTGGCCTGCGGAACAAGTAGGATGTCATGTTTTTGTTCCATGTCAAGAATCTTCTTCCGGCCTGTTGCTTCGTACTTCTCGGTGGTACTCTCGTCGGGCTCGATCAATTTCACATTTAAGATTGTGGATACTACGAATTTGCATAAAACACAAATAATCAAAATGCTTAGTTAGTCCTAGTAACTCTTTTTCCAGTGCAAAATGTAGGGAAAATGAGGTCAGGTAATTTCTTCTCGCACCTACTGATTCAATGGTATTCTCTGTAGCGTCTTTATAAAAGCAGACGAATACCACCATCCCCTTCCCGATTTTCACTGGATTGAAAAATTCTTTTTCGTCTGATTTCAGTGTGGCTTTTGAACACTGCTGAATAACGAGTCGACAGTGTTTCCTTTCGCCCATCGTTTAGGAATCAATAGAATACTTCCTCCTTGTCCTTTCCTTCTGCAAGGTTTAAATTAAAGTCAAATCAAACATTAATTATTTTTAGTACTTTTTGCAATGCTTACCCGAACTTTGAGTCCTTTGTTTTGGAAAGTTAGCGGACAGCCCAGGTCCCCGCAACTAGAAGTCAGCGTCACATCTGCTTACGAAGCGTCATTTTCTCTATTAAGCAAAACTGCTGTGTAATGAAGTACTGGGTACGTCATCAAAAACCAGCATAATTTATTTAATAAATTGTAGAGAATATGCTGCAAGCAAAAACATTGCTTTCAAGAACTGCTTAAAAGCTACAGTATGGAAAGCAACGACATGGAAGGGGAATCTGGGAAGGGGTGTGAAGGAGTTTCACCCCATCCCTTCGATGTTGTTAGTTTGCCACACATAATGAATCAGTTACTCATTCGGACTGATTCATAGGTATAGGTTATTTAAAGGAGCACAAAAGTCAAAAGGGTGTCAGAGAAGTTCCGATAGATTTCAATGAAACTTGGTGCGATAGTTAGCGCTCACCAGTAGCTCCAACTTTGGTACTGGACGGAACCGGGGCATTGACCTTTTGTGACCTTTGGAGGTCACTAAGTGTCACAGACATGCGGGGCGTCAATCGACTGAGCTTGGCCTTCTGATTCTAGAAATATACCATAGTTGACCCCTTTGACCTAAAACATGGCCACTAGAGGTCGTAAATGTTTATGCAGAACAGTTAATGACCTCTCGCGGCCATTTTTTAAGCCAAACCGGTAGGTAGGGCACACTTTTATAATCAGGAGACTAAGCCCTCTCAATTGAGGTATCACTTGTTTGAATCCATGAGGTCAAGTGACTGACCTTTGGTGACCCCCAAAGGTCGCAAAAGGTCAATGCCCCACTTTCGTCCAGTACCAAATTTGGAGGTACTACTGGTGAGCACAAACTATCGCACCAAGTTTCATTGAAATCTGTCGGCTCTGTCCCCCTTTTGACTTCCGTACTCCTTTAAACTGGTAACTTAACAACAGCCGGATCTCAATAGCTGAAGTAATCAGACTTCCTAAAATGGAAGCCACATTTCCACGTTGAATTGCGATTCCTAGGCGTTGAAATAGATAGGTGGTGGACTTTTTTTCCCCCGTGAATACAAAAAAGTAATATGCCGCCATGGGACCATGGGAAAGAGACAGTTGTCGGCCATCCTAGCGCAAGGGCAAAGTGTAAATCGCACGTCAGCCAGCTCTCCTATGCCTCACGATGAAGGCGCGCCCGCCAAGAAATATTTTTTTTTGTTTCTTGTTCTGGACGATCACGATCTTGGGCAATCTTGAACAAACAAGTTTTAAGTTTGTTTCATGTTCGATCCTGTCGTCCGTCCGTGATCATTTCCTGTGCAATTTTTCCGTTCGTCAGTTTGTCAACTTGTCCCGTTTTCATGTAAAAGAGACATCGCCTTTGTTACCGGCACAAACGATAGAAATCTTTTT
>JABASM010002224.1:0-11672 GCA_019776545.1 Brachystomella parvula | reverse complement strand
CGATGTTCTTTGTCTCATTTCTGTCTTCGTGCCTTCGCGTGATTCACATTGCTCCCGATTGTCATCCTTTGTCGTCATCTCGTCAAGATTCAATTCTCGTACATTGACATTTGTATAAGTAAGTCACTTCCATTATAGTAGTTTATTAGCATACGGGCTGAAGTAAGGCAATGGCCAATGGTCACTAGCTATTCAGAAAGTCAGTTTCAATTTTCGAATCTCAAGTTCTGGAGAGTGAAGTAAGAAAGAGGAGGACCTTCAAGCTGGTAAAATGCTGCTGGAACCTCCTATGGTAAAACCTAACAACCTAACAACCTAACAGCCTAGCAATGCTCGCATTTAAGATTCCAGCCAAGTTTTGCTGGGAGGACAGACAGAATATGTAAGTACCGATGGTGTCGTTGTTCCTTCGTCACTTATGAGCACCTCATGCCGGGTTGGTATATGCGGGCTAGGTACCACCAGTGGCGACTGCCTTACTCCAGCCCATGAGTGTCGGCTTTTGTAAAATACACGATTGAAGGGTCAATAATGGTCATTATTCAGCTACTTAATTCCATTAAGGCGCATAGCTCAATTTGAGGTGAAAGGTCACCCGTGGAAACAGATTCAAAAGTTTGTTTACTGAAGCCCCCCCTTAAGAGAAAATCCAGGGTGATGACATTCCCCAAATGATTTTGAGAATGCGTATATAGAATCTTTGAAGCAAGTCCTACATCTTTCTGAAATGACATTTTTCGAAATTCGCTTTCGTTTGACCTTAATAGGACACCAAAGGTCAGTCAGTGGACCTCACTGATCAGGTCAAGTAATACGTCGCTCGAAAGGAATCATTGTCTTGATTCTAACAACGTATTGCGCTGACCTTTGCAATGTACATCATGGCCGCCAGAGGCCGCCAACCTTTTTGCTAGACATTAAATGACCTCTTGCGACCATGCTGTACATTAAAAAGTTGTACGAATTGTACACTGAAATGGATAAGCAGATTCCCATTGGAGAAAAGCACAAGCGCGGTTGGCCAGCCGGAACGAAAAAAGCTCTAATTCGACAATAATGCATCATCTGTAATATTTACATTATTACAAGGTTTTTTAATTGGTGAATTCCTAATACCTATCTCCGAATGTATTTATTTCATCTGTGGCATGACTATCTGCGAGGTCAATTTTTCTATCTGTACAAAGCCTACCTGTAGATTACAAAAATTCTATCTGATTTGCCCATCTGGGATGTCATTTGTTTCCCATCTGGGTTTGCATTTTTTCTATCGGTGGTTTAAAATTTAGCCATTCCCCATCTCTTAGCATTACAAAAATTAGTCAAAGTTGAGTAAAGCCCGAAAGAGCCGTTGCCATAAGAATTATTAAAAAAAATAGATTAGCTGCACAGGTAAGAAAATTTAATACTGCGAACGCTTGTAATTTGTAGAACTAAACAAATTCTGGGGAAGAAATTACAAAGAAATTCTAGGAATGGATCCCGAGAACACAATTCTGAGGGGAGCAGTATTCTGATGATAGAAGCAGTATGTTGAGGAGAGGAGCGGTATTCTGAGGAGCGGAGCAGTATTCTGGGAAGAGGAGCGGTATTCTGAGGAGAGGAGCAGTATTCTGGGGAGAGGAGCAGTATTCTGAAAAGAGAACCAGTATACTGAGGAAAGGAGCAGTATTCTGAGGATGAGGAGAGGAGCAGTATTCTGAGGAGAGGAGCTCTGTTCTGAGGAGACAGGAGAGGAGCAGTATTCTAAGGAAGTGAGCAGTATTCTGAGGAGGTGAACAGTATTCAGCGGAGAAGAGCACTGCACTACTCTGAGGAGTGGACGAGGATTCGGAACAGGATTCTGTGCCATCATTTACGAAGTGCAAAAAAAAACAACTCGACGCACCGGCTGCAACGAAAAGGAGATTCATTTTTACTGCCCAAATGACAAGGTTTTAGAGTACTCTTTTTTACCTCTGAACCTCGGTGCCAGAAGCCAAGGTCACGCGACGTTGAGCACTGCAGCACTGATGAAAACTTCGAACTAATTTTGTTAATAATGCCCACCATTTGCTTAGAAAAAAAATATTGAATGGTAGGAAAATGAAGAGAAGAAAAACGATCAGAATGGACAGGAGGTCATTCACCTTGGTGATAAACAAACTTTTGTAAACAAACTTTACTCAATTTTGACTAATTTTTTTCTGGTGAATGTCATCACCCTGTTGGCAAAGCCAACCAACAAACACAGTTTACGCACCCTGAGAAAATTGGTTCTAAGTAATAATAACCACCCTGTATCTACCCTAGTAGGAAAAAGGTAACCGCGTTTGAACGAGAACTAAAATATTGTAGTAGAATAGGCGGTGCTTATTGTCACTAGAATTTTATTCAATCTGCATGGTCTCTAATGAAAAAACTAAAAACGGGTGAAAACTCTCAAAAAATCCCTCTCAACCCACCAGTTGAAGTCAAAGTATACTTCTTCACCAAAGATAATTTAGAAAAAAAGAAAAGGTACACTTGTTAAACAAAAGTACTGGGACTGGATATACAGTGACCGCCTATCCGAAACGGAATAAATCAAAATGGTTGCTATAGGATACTGAGCTTTTCAGACGGAAAACTGGTAGCCCAAATCAAAATTTCTTTAGCCAGAAACTGGTTTGGTTCGATAACAAACAAACTAAAAAATTCTGAATTATTCCGTTTCGGATGGCGGTCACTGTATATGGGTTAAAACAACCTTAAACTGTTGTGTTTAAAAAAGCAGAAGAAAACGAAAAGATAAATTCTGTTCTGGGTTATTTCACTCTTGAAAGGTAAAGTTTGAAGAACGCTCATAATGTTGGGCTTCTCAAGTAGACGCTGGAAAATAGCTCTATCCCCCTAGAGCGGGTATTTTTAAAAATACGGCATACGGAGTGTTGACTGGGAAGCCGTAACTACTACGTAAAACATGGTGCGTAGCAATGATTTTCATCCCGGGTGGCAGCGCACTGCTGAGCTCGCCAAGAAAGAAAGTGTTAAAAGAGCAGGTGAAAGTGTGTATAACCCGTGACAAATAAAAATCTGCACAAAATGAAACGGCGTTTTCGAGAGGTAGATTTAACGCTAAGCCTCTGGCACCGTTTCCATTGTGTTCTACGCTCAATTTCACGATATACCTGCGCCGCGAACAAATATTTTGGTTGAGCTTGAAATCCCCAACGCCATTGAATATTCGTAGCACTAAAAGTGCATTAGACAAGCAATTTTTCCGGCTTCTCGATGCAAGGAGCATTTCCAGCGACCAGCCTAGGTATTGTAACCTTCACAGCTTCTGGAAAAACATTCTTTACTTAGGTATGAACAGGTGTTGCTCACCTTTGATTCTTTTGAATTTCCCGACGTTAAACAAGGGAGACAAACAGGAGATTATTTCGCTTCATGAAAGATTTAAGCCGCGCCACGCACTTTACTGCTTTGTTATCTGGGGGAAGTGCGGCCTATATTTACAACAAAAACAAGACACTAAGAGTATAAGTTTTTCCTTTCTTAGTGTTTAATATTTAATTTTGAACATTTGACTTACGCAGCTAAAAGTTTCGTCTAATTATGGTAATTAATTAATTAAAAGCTCATGTCATAGACCGCACTTTCCCATGATTTTGTGGGAAGTGCGGTCTACTACCGGGAAAGTGCGGCAGAAAAGGAATTTCATTAGATTTTAATCAATAATTTGGCTACACTTGCAAAGCACTTTAATCGTTGTGGGATCGCTTTTGACCCCAGACTCTTCACAGTTAAGTTTTTGGTGTGATTTGTCGCTGAGGCCCAGTCAATTGATTTTTTTTTTTCACCTAGTGCAGAAAATCAACTACCGCTTGAAGAATACTGCTTTTACGAGCCCTTGATCTCCCCAGTGTTTCCGGTTTCTTTAACCGAATCTCATTACGTAAGCAAAAGGACTAAACCATTCATGGCCAGGGCGATCATTCTAAAATGTGATTCGAATTCTTTCTAAATTCCATTAAGCCCTAATAACTGGTTGAGAATGTCAGTTCTAGCCAAGCCATACACCCCCTGACTCTTAGTTGGATGCGTTTTTCTTGCTCAAAGTCAAACGTTCTTGGTCAACCCTTGCCTTCCGTGACCGCTGATGTGGACTTATGGTCGCATTCAATCATTTGAGCTGAAGAGTTGTTTTCGGTATTCCGAACACCTTACATGCCTTGTAAGCACTTCCGCCATGTTTAACTGCATTTATTGCTAGTGATATGGCTCAGCAGTACGACGCAGCCCAATTCCTCGATTGGTTTAGCTTTTTTTGGAGGTGATTTTTTTTGCTATGGAGTTGTGTATTGGGTTAGGAAAATTCCAAAAGTCTGAAAACATCACGGCCCACGACGTTTGGATGGTTAATGCTGCTTTGCCACAGCTGACAAAAAAGGCTGTCCAAAGCACTTTTAGGACTGTTAAGATTCAATCGCATGGCGGTTCTTAAGCTCAACAAAAACAATTTATTCGTCGGGCAGGTATATCGTTAAATTGAGCAAAGAACACAATGGAAACGGTTCCAGAGGCGTAGGGTTAAATCTACCCCTCGAAAAAGCCGTTTTTATTTTGTGCAGATTTTTGTTTACGGGTTAGTTTAAGGGTGACTGACAAAGTGTGTGTGGGCAGCCGCTATAGTGATACTAATCAATCGTGCGGTTTACTTTACGAAACAAGAATATTGGAAGGTTACCTTTTTATCTCAGCTATGTAAACGTAGTTTCAAAGAAAGGTAAAGAAATAAGAGCCAACTAACCTCCTGCTCTTTGCTGTCCAACGATTAGGGCCGGTACTAATGCATCTTTGTGATTTCTTAAATGCGGCAACGCATTAAAAATATTAAAAGCTTGAAGACTGAAGTTGAAGACCGGATTCTGTGGATATGTCGTAGTGTCGTTGTTGGAATCAATCGATAGGTTGACCCCACCAACATCTTGATGTCCTCGTCCTGCAAGCAAATACTATTTCACGTAAAAAAACGTTTGGGACACACAGGTTTCCCCAAATGTCCATTGGCAGGATAGTACTGCTTCCAAGAAATGCCTGTTTTTCTCTTTCCTCAGAAGGCGTTAATAGAGACCATTGCTTAACCACTTTTACTTTTAGTTTGAGGAGAAGAATCTCGCGGACGGCGAGAAAAGCTTTACTCAAACTTCACTTTGACCGAAGAGTTGGAGGAAAATCCTCGGTTTTAACTAAAAGTAAAAAAAAACTTTTAACATGTGGTTTTTCGCTTCCAATAGGTCCAAATCTATTGAAAACTTCAACTTTCGTGTCCAAAAGTAGGACACTCGCATCGGTGACCCACAACGGTCATTAAAGGTCAATCAGCTGGGTTAGTAGAACCAGGCAAACGATGATATATGTTCCAGTCGAACGGGTTCGGTCATCTGTACAAAAATATACCAAACTTTATCTTTTTGATCTTCCTCGTGACCTCCAGGTCATCAAAGGTCAATCAGGTGACCACATAGAAAAGAACTGGGCCTCATGATCCTAAAAATGAGCTTGCTTCTTTTCCTTGCTTAAATAAACTCTCTGCTGTCGCAGTGCGCCAGTTACGTCAGCTGATTGACCTTTATTAGGGACTACCGGGGGTCAGAGTCACGAGCGCCCCGCTTTTGACCACAAAAGTTGATGTAATGAATAGGTCAGTGATACCTGGCTATCCAAGTTCCAGAACAATCCAATGGGCTGACTCGGGCCGGCTCGTGACTTTAATTTAGTTCTTAATTCAATTATGAAATAACGGTTTCCCTATTTGTTTAACTTAACTGACCGAATTCCTAAAAAACGGAGTTACTTTCTGTTTAAAAAATACGGATTTGAAGCACAAAGATTTCCTCTCTTCGAAGTAAAACTAAAAGTGGTTAGGAATGGTTTGTTTTGACTTTTAGTTTTACTCGAGATTTTCTCTCCTAAAGTAAAAGTGGTTTGCAATGGTCTCTAATATACCTGATAAGTTGGACAGAATAAAAGAAAACAAAGCACAAATGAGCACAAGAATAAGAAACGTGATGGAACCACTCCGGCGTGAAAAGTTCCACATATCAATCACGATAACTGCTTCCGAGGAAGTTTCTAAACCTGAAGCCGAGAAACGAATTAGTTTTTAACTCTACTCTTACTTTTTTGTGCACGTGAAGTTATTTTGTAGTAAATTGTCTCATATTTTTCGGGCAGATTTTGTTTTAATTTTTTGGATCCAGTGGATTCATTTCCTAGGTGACCAGTATTAAGAAAACAAAAGACGTGCTAACCGCACCACCGCCTATTCGAAGTTGAAAAAACGGTTATCACCATTGAATTCGCGCTAAAAACTGAGTTAAAGACACACATTTTCGGGTAGGGTTGTATGGGGCCCATTCGGTAATGTTACTTCTGCGGCGTCCTTTATCTTGATACAGTTGTTTCCAATGACCATACCTCCATTTTTAACTGTTTCACCAGCGCGCTAGGTCATTCCGATGTCCCAGAAAGTGTACCTAAACATGACCACTTTTTTGAACGAAATACTGCTTTTTCAAATCAAGTTTGAAGAAGTTTTGTGCTGCAAACCTAAAATTCCACCATTGGCATGTCATTTCAACTAATCAAACAATCAATTACTGCGATACACTCAGCTAATCCCATAGCAACAGGTCAAAAATCAAACAGACTGGTTAGCACGTGCATAAAACGCCGGTCGACCGGCACCCACCTGAGCTCCTCTTAAAATAGCTATTTCAGCTGGCGAGTAACAAGAAAGCCCAACCTTCATTTGCATGGGGTCAGAGAGAACGAAGGACTCATGTCTTAGTTTCGTCTCAATAAGAGAAAGCTCGCCATAAACATCACCCATCACAATTCTGTGCCGTACGCGACTTATCTCAGCAACTGTTGAGCGGATTGGCTTGATTTTTAGTAGTATGAGAGGTCGTTCTCTCATGGTCTATTATGATTCCAAATTGCAATTGATGGGCGCGACGCAGTTCCCTCCAGCTCAGGTTTTCTCAGATTTGCATGTAAGTGCATGCAGCGAGTGCATGACTTTAATTGAATGCCGGTTCCCTATTAAGTTTCACAGCGATCAGTGAAGTTTTTTAAATTTTCAATTTCGGCGCATATGTGCATATGTATACACCCACATACACAGTGAGCGCAAGTAAGCGGTGGGGTGCGTGAGGAAGAGAAACGTGAATATGGTCAGGATAAAGACTTGTGCACCAGTTTAAATTCTCACAGATCACACGGAAAAGGAATTTTTGGAATTCGGAGAAGTGCTGTCTGTGATCAGTTAATTCACGGTGCACAAGTCTTTTACCTGACCATAGTTACCTTTCTGTTTCTCCCAAGCACCCCACCGCTTATTTTTACATCCAGAACTCTCAAAAACTATTAGACCTGGGTAGAAGTAGAACTAGGAAGAAAAAGAAACAAAAAGGCTTTCTTTGTTTAACAAGGAATTAAGATTTTTTACAGGGCTTTTCGCGGAGATCTTTTTTGGTATGAAATCACAAAGACAGGTGATTTTGAATTTGATTTGACCTTTATTTCTGTGCCTTGCGTGAATCAACAATTTATGACATAATTGAATGGCGTCTTTTGGCTGCACTGCACGGGTAGTATAGCAGAACTCTCCTTGCGACGAGCCAAACTACGTTACTGGGCTGGGTCTAATACCTAACTAACAGGTAATTGAAATAGTAAAAAAATTAATTTAGCTTAGATATCGTCTTGGCGACGATTCTTAAGCTAGAACCTGCTGACAACAATAATGCTTAACCATAAGGGTGAAGATACGATGTGATGTGGGTCTGACGGCGGCCGCTGTAGCCTACCACTTGTTCTCTGTGTACATGACTGAATCTCAATTGCTATCATGCCTTCTAGTCGAACAATCCAAATATTTTACAAAATAACAATATTCATCATTTCCCTATTTGTTATCCAGTACTTGTACTTCTTTTCACCGAGAGACGACTGGAAGAAGATGAAAAGTCAGAACTCCTCATCTCACATTGAGGTTGAATTTAAAAGGATAAGAATCGATGGTAACTATACTACAACTGCTGGAGATGAAGACGCTAAGACTGGAAAACATGTTCTTTTTCTGGAGGCCAAATCGTCACGGGATTCTCTGGATTCATCTGCAATCAATTACGAGAAGCGGAGTCATGAATCGAGCGATTCTTGTGCGGCAAGGAGGAAACTCCGTAAGTGAAAGGCGCAAATAGTTTTGAATTACAATTCAAGTGCTAATTGTATGAATTTTCTGGTATCCTGTTTCAGGTGGCCTGTTCAAAGTAAATCTGACTGCCCCACCGTTCATTAAAATCTCACAGAACCTTCCGAATCTTCAAAAGGGAGGATATTTTAAGCCTAATTGCTCGCATACTGATGTAAGTTAATTAGCATCCTCGGCTGAGCTGCAGGCTGGATTCATGAATAATTGTTTCTTTTTTTTAAATAACGGGTGTTCAAAAAAATTAACTAAATCGCCGTTAATGACTTGCATTTATTCATTTTTCAAATTTCAAGAACACCTGCGTATTCTAAGCTAAATTTTACGTTAGGTAGAGCATTCTGTCAATTCAGTTTAGGAAATATCCTGCGTTGAGGCTCGATTGAACCCAGAGGTCTCCAAAACCGCTTCTTGTACTATGTGTCCCATCTAAGCAGCAACGGAGCAAATGAGAAACTTGAGAAAAAATGTGGCGGGAAACAGAAATTGCGCAGCTTGACTTCTGATTTCGTTTTTTTGCTTCTTTTCCTTCTTTTTTCTCCTGCTGCATTCCAGCGGGGATTCTATTTCTGCACACAGCACTAGTGCTCCTGACTTTCTCCGTTGCTTCTTCGATGGGACACATGGTATGTTTTGTGAAGAGGGGAGCAAGTCTATTGAAGAGCCCTGGCAAATAGGCCTACACGATAACGGTAGCCCATTTTGCACTCTCCTAAGTAGAACTTTAATTTATGGAGGAAATTGGCCCCCCGTCTTCCTTTGAGGTGTCAATCACATTGGTACATAACCTGCGACCTCTGAAATAAAATTCAAGAACCAAAACCGCTTTGGACGCCTTTTGAGAAAAATCTGCTGGAGTAGTTTATCCTGCGGTCCGAATCGGGAACTGTAATTTTTTTTTCAGCTCTCCTTTACGTTTTCAAGTTTTCTTTGCTTAGAGCTTAAGGTTTAATATTTAACGCAGGATGCTTCTCAAACTGAATTGACAGCATGCTCCACCTAACGTAGAATTTAGCGTAGAAATACAATGGTGTCCTTGAAATTCGAAAAAAGATAAATGCAGGTCATTTAAACGGCGATTTAAGTTTGGGACAATTTTTCTTGAACACCCGTTAATTTGCAGACTGTGGCCATTATAGTGCCTTTTCGGGACCGCAAGGAGCACCTCGGAGTTTTTTTACACAATCTTCATCCCATGCTCCAGCGTCAGCTGATAGAATACCAAATTTTTGTTATTGAACAGGAAGGGACGGACCCTTTTAACCGTGCCATGCTGTTTAACGTTGGATTCACTGAGGCCATGAAACTTAAGAATTTCTCCTGCTTCGTTTTTCATGATGTTGACTTGATTCCTGTGAATGACCGTAATTTGTAAGGAAAAAGCAGAAATAAAGTTCTGTTCAAGCGAATCCAAAAAACTATTTTTCAGATACGACTGTCCCAGTCCTAAATTTCCTCGTCACATGTCAGTGGCTGTGAACACATTGAGATATAGGTCGGCCTAGTGCAGAGTTTTTATGGCCGTTTTCTGGCTGCTGCTAACATTTTCGTTTGTTCAGGCTTCCATACAATAGGGTTTTTGGTGGGGTTTCTGCTCTCACCCGCGAGCAGTTTACAATGGTTAACGGATTCAGTAATCGATTCTGGGGATGGGGTGCCGAGGACGATGACATGGCTAATCGTATAGCCTTCCGTGGCCTCCTCATCTCACGCTACTCGCTTACGGTTGCCAGATACAAGATGCTCAAGCACAAACAACAGGAACTTAATATTAAGCGGTAAGTTCGCCCCACTCTCATTCCAGATTCTTCTTCTAATGGCTTTGAAATGTAACAGTTTTCAGATCCTTTATGAAGGGAAGCAGCGCTTTACGACTGACGGTTTATCCAATCTCGACTACAGTGTAGAAAACGTTACCATTAAGAGGCTCTACGTCCTAATCCGGGTTCACTTGGCTAAATTATAGCAGTGGTTAGATCTGATGGTAGGAGTGGCACCTCTCATGACATGCAGATTTTAGTTTTTGGAACAGGGTTGGCACTATACTATGTATTTTTTGTAGTTTAACTAAAAGGCGAAATCAGTAAAATAAACCGTGGAAGACGGGAGTATGTAATAGCGCGAGCGTACCGTGTACCGTTAGGGATGAACCGTGTGAACCGATTTAGCGTTGTTAATTATTATGTATTTCTGACCTTTCCTGTAATTTTTATGTGTTTCGGTTTATACCGGGTGTAACTGGTGTAAACGGGGGTATGCGGGGTGTAACTAGTGTACACCGGGGAGTAACTGGTGTATACGGGGGTGTACCTGCTGACGTGCTTCCGTAAAACTTGAAGTAAAGGTCAAGGTTAGACGTTGATTTCAAGTCACGGCAGCGAGCCAGCTGGAGTAAATAAAACTAGGTGGAACCATGAGTTCCAAATGAGACGTTTTACTGTACTTTAAGGTCCCTAGTTGTACAATTCAAAGTTTCATAACGATCAGTGAAGTTTTTTTTCGATTTCTGGACACGTGCATAATATGCGCATATTTCTATACAATTCAACACAATTCAAAAACGTCCAAAATTTAAAAAACTATAGACAATGTCGAAAATTCATAAAAATTGATAAAATATAAAGAAAACGGTATAATCCTAGTATAGTTACCCCAAGAAAATTCTCTCCATAAGATGTTAGGTTAAAAAATAGCGGGAAATTCGAACTCTTATGGGAGAATCCTATGGGGGTAACTAAACTAGGATTGTTCCGAGAAAATGTCAAACTTTCAAAAAAGCTATGTTGACACATGATACCCTCAAGCTAGAATAGGAAAAATGACCTAATTATATACGGTAAAATGTGATTTCCGCCTGGCGACGCCGAATTAAAAAATTTTACACATGACCGAATTTTGAGGTGGGCCGAAAACGCAGAAGGCAGGGACACAGGAGGCTGAAACTCAGCAAATGTGTAGTAGCGTACTGTTCCAAAATTAGCCTGAATTTGGCAAATATACGCAATTCTTAGTTTCCCTGTAACTGGGTGCGCGTTCGGCGAGGCTGAATTTCAGAATTTTTTCACATGACCAAAATTTTTGTAGCGGGCTAAGTGGATGCCCTGTAAATTGGAAACGAAGAGGTGTGTATTGAGCTCCCTTGGAAGTTAACGGAAGTTGGAAGTAACAGTCGCATAAATTTTTAAGATTCGGCACATGATTTTTTGAGATTCGAGGGGGCGAGAAATATAGAAGACAGGCTCGCCTTGGGTTGAAATTCGGTACACGCGTAGTACACATGAAGGCCTACGTATATCACGAGTTTTACCAATACGCACCTCTTTATTCCCGGGTTACAGGGCTTTTACTCGGCAGCGGCGAATTTAGAAATTCGAGGGGGCCAGAAATATGGAAGGCAGGCTCGCCTAGGGTTGAAATTTGGCACACGCGT
>JABASM010002222.1:0-11684 GCA_019776545.1 Brachystomella parvula | reverse complement strand
GTATATAAGCCCAAGGCATGCTCACGGGACTACGCCCGCCTGTTGCACTGCACCACGTGATTATTCGGAGAAGGCCAGTCTTAATCAGTCCCTGTGACCACAGGGGAATCAGGAATGATAGGATCTCAGAAAATAGGGAAAGAAACTACAGGTTGTGAAGGACAGGACAGGTTCGAACCCGCATCTTGTTAGCAAGGTAAAAAGTAGAGACGCCAGGGCATTTTTACAACTGGTCCATGGGTTCTCACTTGACTACTGGAGAGACTCTATCTCATACTCTTGCCTCCCAAGAGGTCACCAAACGTTGGCCTACCTTTAGTAAGTAAGTAAGTTTCATTAAAACGCACCTCTTTGTTTCCCAGTTACAAAGGCTCCACTTAGCAACAGGAATTTTGGGACATGCTACTACAATTATTACTCTCTGCTACTTCGTAGTTTGAGGGTAAAAGGGTCAAGTTCTGTAGCGTTTCGGATCAAGACATTAAGCCGTTTCCATTGACGGTTCACTTGACCTCATACCTGAGGCACGGCTGACTGACCTATAGTGACCTCTGGAGTTCAAGCGAAAGCGTTCGATAACTTTTATTTGAAAAAGTTGTTGCGTAGGCTTAAAAGAAGCTTCAGTCTCACTGTACTTATTTTCACCGACGACAGTCCTAACCAGTATTTGTCATTTTGTAATAATGGTAGCATGATAGTGATAGCAGGAAACCGGACTAAAAAATGTTATTAAGCTGAGGCAATGGAGCACTTATGAATTGAAGAACTCTTCGTGGGAAGATAATGACTGCTATAAGTGGAAAGCTCAGGCATAAAAAATTAGTAAAAACCTCTTTCCACTTACTAAAACAGCTATGGCTCTCGTCAGAGCAGGAAGTCTGCTTACCGCTTTCTGTTTTATAAGTTTAGAATGCCAAGTTCAGTATCCGTGTATCCAGGATTTTATAAACGAATACCCGGAATGCTTCAATAAAATCTACATCTACGGGAAAACAGCTGCATTAGATTTACAAATCCAAGTCCTTTCAACCATTGTGACAAATGCCCCCTTAAATGAACGTGAAGTATCGTCAGTCCGAATATCTCTTCCATGCATTGCTTACTTTATCGTATTTCCAGAAAGATTTAGAGGGGGTTATAGCGGCTTCACAATGCAAAAAGTAACCGGAAAAGCTTACGCCATTGGAAGCTACGGAGTAAATCCTCAAATAGTTACTCACATATTCACAGCAGATTTTGACTCAAATTCAAGAAAATCCCAGGCCAGAGCTTGGATCGAGCACTACTTCCGTAATACGGTACTTCATATGATCCTAGATCACGGTTGGAGCAATGTAATCACATTTTCGCAGGTATACTACTGCGGTTTTGAGTATAGGGGTTATGACTTCAGAAGCCTTGATATTAGAAGCAGTATTTCCCTGAGGCAAACCATTGAAGATAAGTTTCAAGAAGTCTACAAGGGAGAAAAGTATTTCTATTTCGCACTTGAGAAAGTTGGTGCTGTGCAAAACGTAAGCTTTACTCATTTGCTCTCAAAATTTCTAGGAGACCCTTTTGCCTTCAAAGCACCGAGAGACGTCACGGAAGAAATACCACTCCTCCTTTCAGCTTACCAACTTGACATATGGGTCGCTGTTGGCGAAACGACAACAGCCAGTGACGTGGTGACCTACATTTCACAGAAAATGTATTGGCTTAGAGTGGTCCCTATCGAAACGTTTGTTGAATGGTCACTCGGGAACCTTGTTATTTTCACCGGTGTCACATACATGAACTTTATGACATGTGACGGAGTAACCCAACCCACGTTTTTCGGTTTATACATAAAACCCTATGATCCTGAAAGCTGGTACATTTACGCAGCTTTAGCTTTTCTTTTTATTCCTTCATTTGTTCTGGCTTCTCAACTCTCCGGGTTGAAAGATCTTTGTGCAAAATTGAAGTTTTACAGCGACTTTTTCTTGTTTAACATATCCGCATCGTTGGAGGCTGGGCTAGGCATACCGCAGGCAGCTCACCTAAGCTTGTGCACCAATCTGCTCCTTGGAGCATGGCTGATTCTGACAGTTGTACTTGTGAATGCGTACAAAGGTCATAAAACCCTATGATCCCGAAAGCTGGTACATCTACGCAGCTTTAGCTTTTTTTTTTATTCCCGTTACTGTTCTGGCTGCTCAAATCTCCGGGTTGAAAGACCTTTGCGCAAAATTTAATTTCTGCAGCAAATTCTTCCTCTTTAACATATCCGCGTCCTTGGAGGCTGGGCTAGGCATGCCACAGGCAGCTCACCTAAGCTTGTGCACCAATCTGCTCCTTGGAGCATGGCTGATTCTGACAGTTGTACTTGTGAATGCGTACAAAGGAATTGTCGTTACAGACCTTACCTTGTCTCCGAACGTTTTCCGGAAATGGACGAGTGTAAGTGAAACTAACGGATTTGTATACTTTGCGCCAAAGGAGCTTTTATTCAAGATCTGGTATGAGAAGATGGAAATGGAAAAAGAAAAAAATATAGGTGTGGATTTTATTGTTTTCTCCGCGTTGCGCGGTCATCGGTGTTTATCACGAGAAACACTATTGTCAATCGGTTGCGAGACGACCGCGACCTTGCAAAACATGGAAATCGAGTTAAGAGCTGCAGGCATTACACTTTCTGAGCTACCAAGTTACCCAGGTTACTGCCAGGGAGCGGCTACTTTTGAATCAAAATATGACCGAACGAGTTCAGCCATGGAAACTTATCGGAGATTCTGTACCGATAGTGCACTCCTGCTCAGGACCCGAAGTTCCCTGTCAAAGTATAACTCGGCTCTTTTTGGGAATGCTCTTATAGTCGTTTCTGAATGGCCAGAAGAAACTCAGTCCGTGTCTTACGACGCCTATTGTAAGAACATTTTACATGCAATGAAAACTTGTAGGCGAAGTGGCTACTTAGAGAAGGAGAGCGTACTTGATGCGCTTATATCACTTGCCGAGGTGGATGAGGACCCCCGTTTTTTCAAAAAGGGGGATGACAAGATGTTTAAAGAATGGAAAGGATTTCGCTACTATGGGTGGGAGCGAGGGTCTCAAGCACTTTACACTGCATTACAAAATCTGCTCGCCACAGGTATTTACCATGTATGGGAGAAATGGCGTTCAATAAACAACCCTACTCCGGAAGAGATCTTCATACGAAACAGGAGTAAGCCTAAGGCTGCAGGAGTTCTTAAACCTATGAGCATGAAAACAAATATTTCGACCAGCTTTTATATTTTAGCACTATGTATCGGCATAGCCCATGTTGTGCTTCTTTTAGAACTTTTCTATAGCTGGATTTGTGTTTGGGTAAGACAAGCTAAAATCCTTACGGTGGTATTGTTTTTTTTGTCTCTGTTCTGTTCTACAAAAAAAAGGTAAAAAAACTTAACTTTTCGTGTGCCACAAACTCACATCCTGTAATGCTTATCCCCCAACCAACCCCCTACCGTAGAAAGAAGAAGAATCGTAGAGACCGGTGAGATCATCGCTGAGCTATGCCAACTGGAATTTTTTTAGCGCAGGGATATATTTGCTTTCGAACCCAAATGTAACGGCTGGTCAAAAAAAATTGTCTCAAACTTAAATCGCCGTTTAAATGGCTTGGATTTATTTTTTTTCAACTTTCAAGGACACCATCGTATTCTACGCTACACGTTAGGTAGAGTTCACCGTCAATTTGGTTTAGAAAGAATGCTGCTTTGCTGCACGATTGAACCTAGAGGTCTCCAAAACCCCTTCGGACGCCTTATGAGAAAAATTTGTCGGCGTAGAAATTCATCCTGCTGTCCCATCCGGGAACTGCAATTTTTTTTAGTTCCGTGGTACGTTCTCAAGTTTTCTTTGCGGTTTAACATCCACAGTTGAGAAAGAAATTACAATCCTCGATTGGGACAGCAGGATGAATTTCTACGTCGGCAGATTTTTTTCATAAGGCGTCCGAAAGGGTTTTGGAGACCTCTAGGTTCAATCGGGCAGCCAAGCCATTTAAACGGCGATTTAAGTTTGGGACAATTTGTTTTGACCAGCTGTTAGCTCCATAGATTAATTTATCACTTGAACCGGTCGTTGCGGTCAGGTGAAGTCAAGAGATTTCTAGGAATATTTCTTTATTGAAAGTGTCTCAAAAGGGCTGAAAAGCAATTCCTAATTCCAGCGTCGTTAGTGGTGGGTATGGGCAGTAACTCCTGCAGGCGACGACGCCTAAATGGAAAACTGGTTTGCACAAAAGGCGAAGTCAAAATTAGTTTTTTTTCGCTGTAGCGATAAAAATCGTTCTTGTGGCACCTTAGCTCTTTTTTGACACCCCCGAAACCCCGGTCAACCGAAGTGGCTGACCGACAGAACATCAATACCACAAACACCAACATACAAAAACATCAAAACCAAGAAACCAACAAGAAAAATATCAGCGTGAAAAAACGCCAGCACTCAAAACCTCAACGCTTAATGACCAAAACGCCAACAGCGTTAGATAAAGATCTGGGATCTAAAAAATAGCCTACAATTTGAGCCTAAAGAATCGAACTCGCAAGCGGAAACGTGACTTGGAGGGGACTATCAAAACGAAGGAAAACAAATTTTTCTGACGATTTAACACAGCCTATTTACCTCTATTTCTACTAAATTGTAAATTTGTTCATAATTTCTCAAACGAAAGCAATGACCTTGATGTTGATGTTTTCGGTGTTGGCATTTTTTTTTGTTGGTGTTTTTGCCTAGCAGTGTTGGTGTTATGCTGTTGGTGTTTTGGCGTTGATGTTTTTGTATGCTGGTGTTTGTAGTGTTGATGTTCTGTCGGGATACCCCCAGAAGTATTTAGCTTTCAACCCCCTTCTTCCTTTCTAAGGTAATCATTTATCATTTTATCAAAAACCTGCCGGTACTTGTTCTCAAGACTTGAGAACTAAATATACCAGGTCAGTACTGTCAAACTTACATGGAACTTCTTCCTTTGTTCGCTGAACTTATCTTTCGTGTAAAATTTTACCTCACATTGGCGTCTTAGAGTTAGTGGAATTAAATAAAAATGGACTTCCCGGGGTCGCTCGACTCATCTGGATGACTCGGAAACTTACTTTAACTCTCTTAGAATTATTCAGAAAGGTTATACGGGGTGGTTATAATTACTTAGAACCGCTTAGGTGATGTTCGGAAGGGTGACTGGAAAGTGACTTGGAATAAAAACTCAACAACTCTCCAGATTCTTTCCAAAGGGAAACGCAGCAGTAACATTACGAAATGTCGGCCTGCTAAAATCAGCTTAAAATTCATCCGAGCTTGCTCAAATTTTGCAGGATGATAGTTTTTAATATCAATTTTGAGCTGACGCTTTAAATTCGATCTCTGACCCTGAAAAGGTGACCAGAGGTCAGCATCGCTTATGGAGTTGGTGGGGTGTCCCTGGATAGCTTCTTTCACGCTGAAACCAAAAATCATATCATTTTCGAGTTTTTCAAGAATTCGGCGAGAATTCAGCGTAACTTTGACGAGAAGTCAGTGTAAATCCGGCGTAAATCCTGCGGGAATCATATGATTTTTGGATTTACCGTGAAATGAGCCTTCTAGGAACACCTCACAAGCTCTAAAGCCGATTTTGACCTCTGGTGACCTGTTTGGGGTCAAAGGTCAAATTTTAAGTATCAACTGAAAGGCAATATTTGTAATTATAATGGGGAAACATTGGAGCCAAATTGGATGAATTTTAAGCCGATTTTAGCAGGCCGACATTTTGTACTGTTATTGCTGCGTTATACTTTCCCATGATTCCCTAATCAAATCAAACATCCCGAAATCAGATATTGCGTTCTCAAAATCGGGCAGACTCTGGATCGGATCTTTCATCTGCCTCCATCGGTGTTTTGGATGGTGGTTTCCGATTTATTCCAGCTGGATTATAAAAATATTAAAAGAGTGAAGAGAATGCCTAATGTGCGCCAAACTCAAACGGAGACAAAAGCCGTATAGATTTTCGACAGAGTTCCTTCTCCTTGGTTTTAACAGTTGAATTAACTGCTGCTGCTGCTGGCTTCTTATACATAGTAATTTTATGGTGACAAGTTGTTCTGCCAGAATCCTGGTTGCCTTAAGTAAGGGGTCATGGAGCGTAAGTATAAAGTTTATGCATTTGCCCTTCTTCTCGTTTCGATTGATTTTACTACTGTAATTTATGTTTTATGCTTCAGCTGTTCCTCGCCCATTTAAGGAGAGGGAATTGGAGCTAGAGATTCAGCGACTCGCTTCGGAGTTGGAAAAAACTGCAGTAGATAGGGTGAGTATTGCTTTATAAACCTGAAGGGTGTCGGCTGAGCACGTCCAGAATTTACAACGAGGTATACAGAGTCACTAGAAATCGCCCAAGTAGCTTTAATCAATCAATCAATCAATCGTCAGTTTATTGATATAGCCAGGGGCCCAATCAACAGTGAGTGAAAATTTACAGCAGGGATTTACTCCCAAGTAGCTTTAATAAATCTGATGATGGATGATTGCTAAAGGCTGACAATCTTCATATACTTCATTTACATGTATGCTAGGTTCTTGAGTTAAATTCATATTGTTGGCTTATGATCTTTAGGATTTGTACAAGAGCGTAGTACTAGAGCTAACAAAGGTGAGAAGTCCAAGGAAACTTTATAACTTCCTCACTGTTTGCTTCTTTTGATTCCAAAGTTTCTTTTCGTTACAGAGTTCGGGTTTATCAATGGATGAAATCTTGAGGCCTTTCAAACCTCTTCCTGTATTGCATGACCAAGCTGCTGTTCTACCATGCGTAACTCCGGAGAATAAGAATGCACTGGGTAATTTGCTCGTAAGTCAGCGCACTGATTTTGACGCCGTGCAAAGCTTGCAGTGTTTTCATATGTTTGTTTGAATGCATCAAGATTCGGGAAATAGTTCTCAGCTACCTAACGGAAATGGATGATCTGAAAAATTGCCGCCTCGTCTGCCGGGCATGGAACCTGGACTCATTTAAAAATATTCGAAAAATCAATAAAGGCGGATACTTACATCTCAGTTCGCTGGAGAGGATTGGGGAGTACAAGAAACAAATCGCATCAAGCCCGAGCAACCTGTTACCATACACAAGATTCCGTATCTCAAGTACGCCCAGCTCCCTTACCATCCGTCGTGTACAGGCTTTTGCTTCAACTATCAAGTTTCTGAACCTCGGTAGGAGAACCAATTTTTACCGTAATGACCCTACAGACTGCATTTCCTGGAGCGATCTTCACAGAATCCTGGAGCCAATGGTCAATCTGGAAACCCTGGACTTGCATGGGTTTCCAATACCCACTGAGTTTCCTAAGAGTGGTGACTGGTCCTATCAGTGTGCGAGTATGACGAATCTGTCTATTAGTAGTACGGGTTTCATGAAGACGGAAGAGTGGGAATATGGTACTTTTCAAAAGGAAATCGTAGCTAACTTAAGAGGATTGCTCTCAGTTGCCCCAAATTTGAATGGATTTACATTGAAATACCGTGGGAAGGGGATGCTCAAGTTGTTTCTGGAAGCTTTGCAGCGACGTAATCAGTCAGACCTGGATGCTAAAGAGACGAACAAGCCGACATTCTCTCTCACCACTCTTTCAATTCATGCGCCCACATTAGGTGTTGAGAGTGGGGAGGCTCTGGTTCAAGCCCTTAAGTCCCACGCTAAAACACTAGAATCTCTCGAGCTGGACATATGCTCAATTCCAAATCGGCAGCTTCCAACGACTCTCCCAGTTTTGCCTAAGCTCCGTCAACTCTCTCTTTGCCCAACTTTGGACTACCACTTAGGGGAGGAAAATGAAGATGATGAGAAATTCCCGTTCAGCCGAGCAGCTCACGGTGATGAATTCCCAATTCTGGAGGACCTTACTATCACCTTTAATGCTCTGGTTAAGGAGTACATTACCACCGCTCAGCCACTACCAAAAGTTAAAAACTTGACGTTAGACGAGGCAGCGGGTTATCATAGCGAGGATGTACATATCCCTAATTTGAAAGAATACTTTCCGGCATTGACTGGAGTGGAGCTGAAAAGGCATAATCCGGGTCAACTGAAGGCCCTTCTTACTCACGCAAAAGGGTATTTGGAGAAATTGAGCATAAGCTTTGCTTGTTATGATTACGAGATTGATGATAAAGCAATCATTGGAGTTGGCTACCATGGCGCAGCTCTTAGTGACGAGTTCTTGCAAAAACTGGATGGTATCAAAAGTTTCATTGGAGTGGGCCTTCTTCGGGAAATTAGTACGACGGCTGTGGACTTCCGAGGATGCCAAGGTAAGCGAGTCTCGTTTTAGATATGATTAGGACGTGTGTCTATTTTGTTCAGTCAGACAGTATAGTTCAAATATTAGAGAGGAATGATTGCTTGTATTTACTTTCAGTTTTGAAGCATCTGGAGTTGTATGAAACAGGGGGGGATGGGGATATTATTACGGATGCCCTTGGTTATTTCTCGCTTCTCCACATTCCGCAACTGGATTGTCTTACTCTCGTACTTTACGAAGAGCCCCAAGAGGTGAGCACTATTAATTTTCCCCTGTTAAACACTTTTTTGGAAACCATATGCTAAAAAATGCTGATATAAGCAAAGAAGACTCTCAACTCGTCTCGAATTCTCACTATGCATTTTTCTGGTTGCTTCCTAATTACAGTTTTTATTTTCTAGTCTGAAATTTCGGATTCTTGTATTGCGGCCTTGAGAAAGAAGCATAAGATGGTCACTATCCGGCGGCAGTGATTTGGAACAGTATGCATTCACTTTATTCTGCTGAACCGTAAGAGTGTGGTTATAATTTATCTGCTTTATGAGCATGATAAGGTAATAAGGTTGAATCATTTTAATAAAACGCTGGGAATTTTTCAGAGCTTGTATCAAACCCTAATTCTTGGTATTCGAGCCTACTGTATTCAAACCAATATTGAAATTCATTAGTAGAGAGGCATGAAGATAATAATATGTAACGTGCCGCCGAAGAACAAGCTGTAGGAGCGAGTGAAAGGGAAGCTACAGCCTGTTCTTCGGGGGCAAAGCACATATGAAGTTCCCATTACATTTTTACTAGCGAGAGCTATTCATGCATTTTCTTTTGTTAGTCTGTCCGGCAGGCCGTACCCCCTGCGATCACTTTTCTCAGCAACCGTTCATCGGATTCACTTGAAATTTTGTGTGAGTGCTCCTTACAGTCACCGATTCTGTGTCAATAAATATTATAGCGATTGTTGAATTTTTTTAAATTTTCGATTTTTGCGTCATATGTTCTTATGGGGCATATGTGCAAATGTATGTGTATGTGTGTATTTGTACCCGTTACACCCGGTATACTCCCTTATACACCCAATATGACCCGTAAACTCCGTCTGTCCCTGTATACACCCCATATACACCCCGTCTGACCCCATATACACCCCATATGACCCCATATACACCCCGTATGACCCTATATACACCCTGTATGACCCCATATACACCCCTTATGACCCCATATATACCATGTATGACCCATATACACCCTGTATGACCCTATATACACCCGGTAATTCATTTATGAGTAACTCGTTTATGAGTACATTACTTACGAGTAACTCATTTATGAGTAATATATAATTACTCTTTAATGAGTAAATTACTCTTAAATGAGTTAATTACTCCTAATAATTACTAATTTTTATTATTTTCAAATAAAACGTATTTTAATGTCCGTATTATGCTGAACGCTCGCGCTATTACGTACACCAGTGTTTTGCACTGTTTATTACTAGAATGAAGACACCAAGCCCTTTCGATTGTATGTATTTATTGCCCAGATCCCTGAGGTCAAGGAGCTGACCTTTGATGACTTCCTTAGGTCAAACCAGTGCGAATTTTGAAAAACGGGTTTCACCAACCGATTCTAAGCTAAACATTGAGTTAAGGACCCAGGTTTTCTTTTTAAGCAGTATGGATGCCCCTTTCCTAATGTTGTTGTGCCGGGGTTCTTTTTCAGCGCCATACTTTAGAGCCTTATTTATCAGTTGACATGCCAAACTTGAGCTTTGACCCTGAAAAAAATGTCACCAGATGTCAACATCAGCTTCAGGCCTTGTGAGGTGTCCCTGGAAAGCTTGTCTCATGCAGAATTCAAAGATCAACTGTTTTTTAGATATCCGCAGGATTCGCGCGGCGTTCAAGCCGAATTTTCGCTGAATTCACTACGAATTTTTTTCGAATTTAAAAACCATTTGATTTTTGAATTCAGCGTGAGATAAACCTTCTAGGGACACCTCACAAGGCCTGAAGCTGATGTTGATGGCTTCTGATGACCTTTTTGGGGTCAAAAGTCAATTATGACATTTCAGACGATAGATAATGCTCTCAGCAGTCACACTGCAAAATTTTAGCGAAATTGGATGAATTTTAGGTTGATTTTCACTGGCGAAGGTTGATCATGTTAATGTAGCGTTGTCCTTTTAAATTCGTCACCAGCTTATCTAGGAGCCTATCGACTATGTGGGAGAATGGATTCCTTGGTGACATCGACTTAAGGAATCGCGGCTTTCCAGACGAAAAACACCGGTCAGATCGCTTGAACAGCCGGGAAACGCAAGAAAAATAACAACAAATTCCCAGCTCCATTGAATGAAATCAGTTTTGTTTCTTACTTAGAACTCATATTCACAAAATTCAAGTACTATATTAGACGCGACTTGCATCGCTTTGCCTTAGAATCAGATTAGAAAGCGATTTTTTTTTCTGTTTGCGATGCAAAATCCTATAGAACTCATCCCAGCAATGCATACGATCCTTCAATCAATCTCTCGATTTTGCTTCATCCCTGTTCCGGATGTACATCCTTCAGTTGAGCGGGGAGTGGCGGCTAGAACCTTTTGTGAAGAGAGAAATGAAAAGTATGTTTTGAGTTTTGAAACGAGATTCCTTCAGCACCACGCACGCGTCTACTTCCATATCAAAAGCTATTCTTTCGCTTTTTTGATTTTTTTTTTTATAATTATAGTTTTTAATTTTACATAGTAGTAAGATGAGGAATGTATTTTAGTTAAACATGAAAGTCCAAATGAGAACATCTCAACAGACAAAAGAGCGACAGTCAAACAGGGGTGCGCTTTTTTGAATTATAAGGGTGCATGTTGTGTGTATAGAGAAGGTTGATTGGGATTTTACGGTAGTCAGAATATGATGCTAGAGTTCAGTGTCCTTGGGCTGCTGCCGACTGGTGCGTAGAGTCCTGTAGACCTCATCCCAAAAATTCATACGATCCTTCAAAAATTCCCTTGATTTTTTCTGCTCCATATTCCTCACGTACATCCAGTTCAGGACCCTTGAATTCACCTCTTCTGCACTTACAGGGTCCCAGTGGCTCTCACCCTCAAAGTTCGGATCTCTGAAAAAAATAAATAAACCTCGAATTCCACAAAGGAACACTTTTTTAACAGTTTTGCTTGCCCAGTTCTAGCAAAATTGGTGAAAATTTTTACAAGACGTTTCGAAGCCGCAAGAGTGTCAGAGCCATCTGGAAACCGAGGATGATTTCTATTGGAGAATAAATACTGTAGATCGTCTGTGTGGGCCATTCCTGAAATGCATAAAAAAGGCTGGATTTGTGTCCGCTATGTGCTACGGATTTCCCCATACCGACTTACATATTGAAGGGGGGGGGGGGGGGGGGGGG
>JABASM010002221.1:0-11685 GCA_019776545.1 Brachystomella parvula | reverse complement strand
TAAAGTGTTTCAAAAAATTTTCGGAATATCTGTTTTTTTTTTATTTGAAAAAGTTGGACTTTGGACCCAGTACACAATTTGTCTGAACACGCTGTACTCCAATTTCCCAAAAAAATTTACCTAAACGTGTCCTCTATTTTGAACGAAATATTGCTTATTCAAACCGGTTTTGAAGAGGCGCTGCTGCAACTCTGAAATCCCACCATTGGGAAGTCGTTGCAACGAATCAAACAATCTATCGCTGGGCCACCACACAACTGTCCCCATAGCAACAGGTTAGAGAGCAAACAAATCCTAGGATGACGTCCTTGAAGAAAAACAATTTGCTGTCCAGAAATGAGCGCAACTCACGAGCGGTGGTGATTGCCACTAGTTTTTGGGCGAGGTCGTGTCCGGTACTGCCTTCTTTCCAATTTGGGCAAATCTCGAGTGCTTCAAGCACAGGCATAATTGCATACTGTCCAAAAGTCACGCTGAGGATTGCTATGGCCGCAGGTCTAAAGAGCACAGCGTTCATAAAGCCGCAAAGGTAGGCTGGAAACTCTCCCCAAAATGGATGCAAGGATTTAAATGCTGCTTGAAAATAAGGAATTTCCCCTCCAGACTTTGGCACTACTGTTCCTAGCTCAATGTATGTTAGAGCAGCTGGAAGTACAAAAAATGTAAGTTGACGCAGTGTTTTGCTTTCTTGAACTGTGGCGCTAGACTTACTGAGTGTGCTTAGCAGGCCCGTTGCTAGCCAAACAATGAGACTCATGGAGACGGACCCATTAAGTTCCTTGAAAAGCCCTGTCGGCGTAATAAAAATTCCACTACCTGAAACGTCAAAAATCTGATTTAAAAAAATAGGATTTTAAGAGGTTTGTTTCGCCAGAACTCTGTAGCTTTAAAATAAAAAGTAAATCCCGCTTCCAAAGTTTATACAGTACTGGCCAAAAAATAATAAAATAAGATAATGCTGGGAATCAGGAATCCCTGACACCCCCTCACATATCCACTTTGCAAAAAAAGTTACCTGACTTTCGTAGAAAACATTTTTTTAGTGATTTGAATTTTAAAATTTTAATTTCCATATTTTTTTAAATCAAGGAAAACTGAGGATGCTCAAAACATTTTGGAAAGCTCAGTAAGTCGAACCCTTCCCAGCATACAGAGCTGATTTCAGAGCGTTTACCAAGTTTGGCTTTATTTTGGCAACGTATCTCCTACTCCTAAAGTCCGCAGGTTTCGAAATTTCCCTCCCCGCCTTGCCGGCGTAAAGAATCTTACATGCTTTAAAAAAATATTTTCTGAAAATTGGGTAAGTATTTCTGAATTTGGCAAAATACTTTGAAGTGAAAAAAAAGAGATTGCTCAATAAGCTTGAAAAAGTTGGATTACTACGCCTTTACGGAAATGAGTGAAGGGGTAAGGACTCACCTATCATTGTTCCAACAATCATAGCAATTCCTCCGAAAAGTCCTATTTGTCTCTCCATTTTTACTCCTTCATCTTTCTTAATTTTCTTAGGTTTGGCTTTAATCACGAAATCGTCAAGTCCACTCTTCCCCATGTTCAAATCAATCTTCTATACTACCAGCTTTTCAAAATTAAATCTCAAGCGTCGCTGTTGTTTTTTACTCCACTTCTCTTTTCAGCTTTTTCGGTTGAGAAAATCCTCTTGTGTTCTTCCTTTTGTTTCCGAAAAAATCTTAATAACAGGGGCTGCGGTTAGTACAGAGTAATAGGCCATCTGGGTTTCAACTAATTGCTAACAATTGCTTACTTGGTAGAAGAGAATAGAGTTGTGAGAGTTAAATCATTAACCGAGATAGAAGATTTTCACTAAGAGCCTTCGATTTCCGCTCTATAGCACGTGTGACCTAAAAAACTGCGTGGTCTAAAATGTTTTCAAGCTTTTGCTCGCTACTGTTATTTTTAGTTCGACTTTATTTAATAAAAGGTAAAAATTTCACCAAGATGAATTTCACTTGAAATGAATTTTTTTCCTTTCTGTTGTACTGGAAGAAAATCTAGTTGATCTCAAGTGTGGAACTGGAAAGAGAGAGAGAGAGGCAATCGTGAGAAGCTCAGGGATGGGATGAGACCCTGAACTTCAGAAATGCATAAATCGGAAATTCCAGCTTCAAAATGCACTTACCCTTCAAAATTCTAATTCATTTGAAAACGTTGCAACTTTAATATTGCATACGAGTAAAGTCGAAAGGCTGAAAAAAAAAAACCAGTGCAAACACTTGTGTACGTAATAGCGCGAGCGAACATTCTGTAAATTTTTTAAGATTTGCACATTTTCTGAAATTTTTATGGATTTTGGACATTTTCTGTACTTTTTATGAATTTTGGACATTTTCTGTAATTTTTATGGATTTTGGACATTTCTGTAATTTTTTAATTTTTATGGATTTTGGACATTTTCTGTAATTTTTATGGATTTTGGACATTTCTGTAATTTTTATGGATTTTGGACATTTTCTGTAATTTTTATGGATTTTGGACATTTTCTGTAATTTTTATGAATTTTGGACATTTTCTGTAATTTTTATGAATTAAGTGGTCTGTACTACTAGGTGTATATGAGAGTGTAGTGGGTGTATATGGGGTGTACATACGCACCAATGCACATGTGCACCATATAGGCATATAGGCCAGAAATCGAAAACTTTTAAAAGTTTACCTATCGCTATAAAACTTCTTTACTTAAAATCCGGGACCGTAAGGAACTCTCACACCAAATTTCAGGTCAATCCGACAAACCGTTGCTGAGAAACTGATGCCAGGCCGGACGGACGGCCGGCCTGCCGGACAGACTTACATAGGAAAATGCATGAATGAATAGCTCGCGCTATTAATAATGGGCTTGACTTGATAAAATTCATGGATAGAGTGAGACTCCATTGATTCGGGCTAGGGTTCCGAGACTTCCAGGGCGACTTCCAGAAGGTTAGCCGACCTCTGGTGGCCATGTTTAACATGAAAAAGTCAAGTGTGGTATATTTTTAGAACCAATACATTGAGCTTTTTCGATTGACTTACCGCTTGACCCCCGGTCGGTGACGTCAGCTGACTGACCTTTTGGTGACCTCTAAGGGTCAAACTAAAGTGAATTGGAAAAATTTGAGCTAAGAAAGCTGTAAGATTGTAGAAATACTATGTATAGAGTTTAAAAACATCTAACTTGTCTACATCCGTGAGGTCAAGTTGCTGACCTTTAGTGACCTCCTGAGGTCAAACCAATTCGAATTTGGAAAAATGACTTTTACCAATCGATTTTAGGCTAAATAAAATCGCAAAGTTTCATGTAAAGTTGTATGGTGTCGGTTTAGCCGGTTTAATAATTTTTATCCTGCCGGCGTCATTTGTTGGCTTAGTTGTTGGACGTCTTTTGATTTGCTTTTAAATTTCACGCCATGCGCATTCGCCACGAAATTCACTGTCCTTCGCCTTTGTCTAAGATATTATCTTCTGGGTTACTGTAATAAATTTTGTTTTATCTTTCAGCAAACCCCCTCCCCAAAAAAAAAATCTTGAAATAAAAGTTAAAGCCTATCGCAGGAGGCTTCTAATCAGCCTCGTGATTCTTTTTTTTTCTCTCATTATTAATAGCGGGAGCTATTTATAGAAATGCTGATGTTAGTCTGTCCGGCCGGCCGTCTTCAAAACGAAAATCTCAGCAACTACTCATCGGATTCACCTGAAACTTTGCATGAAAGTCCTCCTCGGTCTCTAGATGATTAATTTTTTTTTTTTTTTTTTTTTTTNTTTATTTTTTTTAATTTGTTTTTTTCTGGGCTTCTTATTTACCCTCGGTTATGGACATATTACCCTAGATGATTAATATATAAGTCTTATAGCGATCGGTGAAGTTTTGAAAAATTTAGATTTTTAACCCATATGTGGATATGGGCTTATGGCGCATATGGGCTTATGGTGCATATGTGCTTACGGTACACATGTGCTTATGGGCCTGGTGTGTCATCATACACACCCGCTATACCTCATATACCGCATATACCCTCATACATCTCATATTCTTTTCTCTTTCATATCTCCTAAATGTCATACTCGCGCTATTTCGTACACCCGTTGTACGGTTTATTTTTTTTAATTTGTTTTTTTCTGGGCAATCTTTTTTTTTTACTTTTCTTTGTTCTCACTTATCTTCAAAGCAAATTATCCCAGTTATGGATTTCATTCAGTGTATTGGGCTTGTGAAACTGGAAATATTTTGGATTGCAAATAGGTCGCCGAGATCCCTCATACATCTCATATTCTTTTCTCTTTCATATCTCCTAAATGTCATACTCGCGCTATTTCGTACACCCGTTGTACGGTTTATTATTTTTCCGATAATTCTTAATCAGCATAGCACTAGTGAAAGGGGAAGTCTCCACCTGACCTGAATTCCTTAGTTCAACCTCTCACCCGCAAAATAAAGTCAATTTCTGAAAACATGTAGCACCTGAAACTGATACAGAGATCCGAAGCGTTGACTTTTCATTTTTTCGGTGTATTCTGTGAGGTCGCTGTGATCAGAACAAAGAGGTAGAGAGCTGAAAGAAATGATACCCGAAGGCAAACTGAAGTTTGAAGTTGATTTGAAGTTAATCTCAAATAAACAAAAGCCCTCGTAGCAAATACTATTTTTTACCTTGAACCGTTGCAAGGATGTTGCTCTGCCTAATTTCTCGATTTACTTACAGGAGAAGTGATCTCTGTAGTAAGTTATTGTTAGAGATGAGATGCTTTGTCCAAATCCTATGGCTTTTGTTGATAGGTGAGGCATGCTCTGGTGATGATAATTTTCTATCCCCCTACTCGAGGTGACTAGCGATTTGTTAAATAATTTGTCCTCAATTCACTGCTTTTGGATAAAAACCAGTTACGGGAACTGCCAGTGTACCCATTCTTCAGTTTCACCCTCGTCGACCAGTCTCTCGTGAAATCGATGCCCATGCTGGACTAAAATATAGAGGCTGAGGTCTAAAGGGAAGCGATTCAGTTACCAGGGTCGCTGCAGCTATAAAATGGTTTCAAGGATTTTTCTTCTCCTTATTGGATTTCTATGTCTGGTGGGCATGGTGATCAGAATGAGTGAAGCCAAGGGGATTTTATTTCCACAAGAGTCAGAGTCACGGGAAATTAAAGCACTGGATGGGATATGGAATTTTCGGATCGCACCGAAAAATACGCCGGACGTTGGATTCCAGGAGGAGTGGTTTAAGAAACCGTTGGACGAGGTAAAGCGTCAGTAAAGCCCAAACCTCAGGTTTGATTTTGCAGCTTTATTTTTTTATTGTGTTTAGACAGGGGATGTGGAGCTGATGCCGGTGCCGAGTAGCTACAACGACATTACACAGAATTCTTCTATTCGAGATCACTTGGGATGGGCTTGGTACGATAAAACATTTTGGATACCACCAGACTGGGTCAAGCTACAGCGCGTCTTTCTTCGCTTTGGGGGTGTCAACTTCCATGCAATTGTTGTAAGAAATTGGAATTCAACATATATGCTTTGTATTCAGAATTGTGAAGCAATTATTCTTACTCTAATTTTTATAATATTAGTGGATAAATGGAGTACAGGTGCTTGAGCATAGTGGAGGTCATATACCTTTCGAAGCTGAGCTCACTGGTTCTGCTGCAAAACTGCTTACCAATTCTCCGAATCGAATCACAGTGGCGGTGGATAATATACTCACCCCTGACACTATCCCTCAGGGGTATGTGACTCGTCCCACCGACAAAAGGTGAGGGCTTTGAAAAAATTCTTAGGATTCCAATGTATACTTCTCTTTCTTATTTTTTTTTTCCTTAATTTATTTTTTTAGTTTTTGAAATGATGAATTTTGAAATATTTGTGTTTGCTTGACAGATACCCTGAAGGATATTTCACGATGGCTTATGAATTTGATTTTTTTAATTACGCTGGAATCCATCGACCCGTATACATCTACACTACTCCTGAAACTTACATTTCTGACATCAGGGTTCACACAGACACGGACAAGGAAACAGGTATTTCAGAACTCCTTCATAACTGGAATTAATTTCCATGATTCATTTCAGTCAATTTCTACACTAGGTATTCTCGAATACTCGGTTGATTTCCAGCCAAGTCCAAAATCCTATTTATCGCTATTAAAATCCGCGAAAGCTGGTGAGGTGTCTGTAGAACTGTTGGACAAAAATGGTAAACTGGTTGGAGAGGGCAAAGGTCCCAGCGGATCGCTCACTGTTCCAAACGCTCAATTCTGGTGGCCATTTACAATGGTCCCGAATGATAGGGACGCAGGGTATCTGTACACACTTCTGGTAAAGGAATTTTTAAATCATGATTTTAAAGTGGTCTTGAAAATCAGAATCTTTTTTTTGGAAATGCTGACAGGTTACGCTGACAGACGCTACGCTTGCAACAAAAGATGTCTACAGGCTTAAAGTAGGAATTCGCTCTGTGAGATGGACGACTACAGAGCTGCTCATTAATGACAAGCCTTTTTATTTTCGGGGCTTTGGACGCCATGAAGATTTTAATGTAAGCCGAGTATAGCTGCTTTTCATCCTGGTTCGTGCTCATGTACATTTTTTTTCGCAGATTCGTGGTAAGGGTATCGATAACGTAATGCTGGTCAAGGATCACAACTTGATCAAGTGGACGGGTGCGAATTCTTATCGTACTTCGTAAGTATTGAGAAAGTTTTCCCTTGGTGCACCGTTCCTCAGTTAAAATCCAGCTTCTTATTTTTCCAGCCACTACCCCTACTCAGAGGAAATCATGGATTTAACAGACCGTTTAGGAATCGTTATCATTGATGAAGTCCCTGCAGTAAGCATCAGAGGCTTCGGACCAAAACTATTGGAGAATCATAAGAAGGTTATCCGTGAACTCATTCAACGTGACAAGAACCGCCCAAGCGTTATTATGTGGTCAGTTGCTAATGAGCCAAGATCTGATCTACCAGCTGCGGAACAATATTTCAAGTAAGTGTACACCGAAGGGGTTTTCCCAGGACCTATGGGTTGTACAAGCTTAACGTTGTAGCAGGATGGGAGCAGGAAGAGCTTAACCATATTTTTCTTAATTTTAACCAAGGGAAGTCTTCGAGCTTACGCGAGAGCTGGACTCAGCCCGTCCAAAGACAGTGGTTATTAATCAGGGCTACAGTTCAGATTTGGCTGTAAGAATTTATTTAATTCTTTTTTGATTGTTATTGCAGAGAAATCAGCAGCATGACTCGCACGCTCGATCCTAAAAGACCTCTTACCATTGTCGTCGCTCAGTCCTATGCTAAAGATGTGACTGTAAATTTTTCTTCTTTTTTAAAATGTGTCAACTCCCTTGTTTGCTAACCCTGCTTTAACATGGGCATGGGCTTCTGCTTTTTTACTTAAAATTTTTGTGGGGTCGCTGATTTAAAATTTAAAATTTCAGGCTCAGTTTGCTGACATTATTTGCGTCAACCGGTACTTCAGTTGGTACTCGGACCCTGGGCATACGGAGGTCATTGAAAAATCAATGATTCTTGATATTCAGAACTGGGTTAATAAATTCAAGAAGCCTGTCATGGTCTCTGAGTACGGAGCAGACACAGTCGCTGGAATACATTCTGTAAAAGCAAATTACGGAACTTCAGTTTGGAATTTAAAAACCATGCATTAATTTTAATTAATTTTTCTGTTTAGAGTCCTGAGTATGTATTTTCTGAAGAGTATCAGATAGGTATGATGAGAGAACATTTCAAGGCATTTGACTTTCTTCGAAAAAATACGAGTTTCATTGGAGAGCATATCTGGAATTTTGCGGATTTTAACACTGCGCAAGGTAACTTTCCATTTTTCAACATTTCAAAGCATTATTTGCACTACTAATTAGAATTATTTCCTCACGGTCAGGTATTACCAGAGTATCAGGAAACAGAAAAGGGATTTTTACAAGGGAACGACAGCCCAAAGCCTCAGCTCATTACCTTCGTACCAGATATCATTTATTGGCTGAGGAAATTGATGGTCATCCCCTCCCTACTGATCTCCACCATGAATTCCCATTGTACCACTACTAAATTCTGTCAATTTGACATGAAGAAACCCCCTCAGTTATTTATTAACCCTCTTTCCGTCTTTTTATTTTCAACCTCTCATCCCCATTTTCACAATTATTTATTTAAATAAAAGAATTAAATCATTAAAACAAAGCAAAAGTATACCTTTATCGAATTCAATTTCAGTCTTTCTGACATTTTCAAATACCTAGTCCAACTCCAACTGCAGTTCTGAATGAAAAAAATTTAGTTTTTCCAAGGCTGGCGTTGAGCCGAGGCAATTGTTTTGCTTTGAAAAAAATTTCTTTGATCCTAGGGATTTTCAGAATTTTTTTGCAAAAATGACGGTCGATTTACTAAAATTGAATTTGGGTTGCTTGATGAGAGAAAGCAAGCGGGGGAGAGGCAGGGTTCATCGTATTTCTTCCAGCCCACAGCACAGCACATCCCATTCTCTAAATGATGAAGACAACAATGAAAAGTTCAACCGGGGATTTGAATTGACGGGAAAAAGTCTGCCCTGTTGATCTCCCCGGAAAAAAAATGAAGTATGGATTTTCCACCCTCCTCTGACAGTGGGACTCCCCGCTGTGACAGATTACACACTCCGGTGTTTCCGATTTTCCACCGTAAATTGAGTCTAATTAGTCCTAGAAGGAAAGGGATCAATAATCAATAGTATACGTAACGGGAAAAGAATGAGGTTTCATTGGCTTAACTTCTTTTCCCGTTATTCCATGTTTTTTAGAATTAAGACTAATAATTTTATTCCCTCCTGAAAATGAAAAGTGAAAAGTGATGATGACTATTTTTTATTACCAGAGTCCCTGTCATGACTCCAAAAGAGATCAAAACAAGAAAATGAACCCCTCGTCCGTCCCATTGACAGTAACATGATACATGAAAATGATAATAATAATCAAATGAATTGTTGGATTTCTCCTCTCACACTTCCATCCTGCTTTCTTCCTTCATTAACTCAATTGTTAGATTTTGAGAGCCATAAAAAAATTGTTACGACTCTTGGAGTCAGGTCCTCTTATGCCTTGTAATCCAGAGCTGAAGGCTTTGCCTCTTTCCGTTATTTGCAGACAACAATCAAGTTGAGAGATACTGATCAAGGGACGCCTTATCATTGTTATCAAGTATATAGGAAATGCTAAAAAAGGAACTCAGAAATTTTCACCCCTTCGTCTTATCCCTTTGCCTCATCTTTAAGGGAGGCTTGGATATCAGGAGAGGAGAATTTAATTGTTGTAAACTTAGAATTGCATTGTAGGATTTGATTGTTCGGAAAACGAGTGGAAGGAATGTTTTTTTATTATTAATGAAGTGTCAGTCCCGATCTGACTTCAAGCCTATCGCCTCCAAATCCAAATCAAACAAATAAAATCCCAGTCGGAGGCTGAACAGATTTATGCGGACTGAGGGAATAAAATGTAGAGACTCGGCGGACAAGGCTGTGCTGAAAACTTGCTTAACAGCAATGTTCAACCATCTACATTCAGAATTCCGGGGAAACGACACACGAGAAAATCTCGAAACGGAATTTGGTACATAAAAATGGGTATACCACTAAAGGTATCCCCTCGGAAAAACATGACTTCTATGTAAATCTCAAAAATCGTATAACTGACATGGGACCTTCGCGACATGTTGGGAGCCTCCGGGTAAACGGTCATCAACGGTCCCTAGTATAGCCTAAATGATGATTCTGCACGGTAGCAGTTTGTAGCAGGACTCACGTTTTCAAGATTCTAAGACGGGCTTTTCTAGTGACGCTTTCTCAGACTAAAAAGTATAGTGGTGGTGCTCTCCTGCCCTCTAAAATGAAAATCACCTGAAGAACCAAAAATATATCTTCAGCAGAATTTGATTTTGCTGAAAAACTAAAAACCATTACTCTGGTTAGTGTTTCAGCAAAATCAAATTCTGCTGAAGATATATTTTTCTTTTTATGCCTCTGAGACGGGCTTTTCTAGTGACGCTTTCTCAGACTAAAAAGTATATGGGTGCTCTGCCCTCTAAAATGAAAATCACCTGAAGAACCAAAAATATGTCTTCAGCAAAATCAAATTCTGCAGAAGATGAATTGTTTATGATACCAACAACCTTTTAATGGATTAATTAATCAAAAATTACGAGAAATAATGAATGTACACTAAATATAATGAAATAATATGTACACTACATAGTGATTCCAACGTTTTCCAGTGTCCAACTGTTTAAGCGAAGAAAATGCTCGAACGCGGCCATTCCAATAGCGTCAGGTAATACCACTTTGTTTACGAACATCTTATCTTTGTTAAATACTTCAAGCGTTAGCGTCTGAAACAAAACATTTTTAGAGAAATAGTTTAAGATGACTGGTTAATCAAAATCGTAGTTCCTTACATAGTTGTTATCAATCCGAGTGTAGTCTGTCAGTGTCTCCACGATTCTCTTGATCCGTGCTTCTCGTTCTGGGTCAAAGTGTAAGTCACTTTCTTTTCGCAGGCCCTAGAAATCGTAAAAAGATTCACATCAAAATTAATTATTTCGGCAGAATTATATTTAGCTGAAATAAATAAAAACTATCACTTTGGTATAAGTTTCCGCAAAATAGAATTCTGCAGAAGACGGCAAGAATAGAAAATGGTGAAAAAAAGAACTTACGTTCGCCTTCTTGGCTCGCTTTCTCGTACCAACATTGTCCTCCTGAAGCGTTGCTGCTGCTGCTGGCTCCTTGGAAAGGGGTCTTTTGACCCCTTTGCGCTGAACTTGACCCGCCACTACTGGCTCCTCCCTTCGAACTTTGACTGCGTCCTTTTTTAGCAGCTTCGACCGCGGCATCGTGCTTAGCCGCGATGTTATCAACGATCTCGCGAGTTAACACACTTAGGTTAGCAAGTTGAGCTTTCCTGGAATCAAGATGATCTTTGAATTATTGAACTAAGGTCACTGCTGTGACGAGGTATACTTACGTCTTGTCACCGACAGGGGTCGCCGAAAAGGGAATTTTTCGAAGCAATAATGGGCCGACTAAGTAAGACGACAGAAGGCGGCTAGATTCACCGTCAAAAACTCGCTTCTCCGAGAGTAACTGACCCTGGGGTTTCTTTGCGTTCTTGCTGACCTCTGAGTTGACCGATTCAGTTAAACTGTCTCCCACTGACTTAGGTACTGCTCCTTTACTGACAAGGATATTCACAAGAGTCTTTGATTGCGGTTCATGAAACTCACGGAAAACAGTTATCCCACCTAGTAATTTTTTGCACGGAGGGAGAGAGAGGGGGGTTAGGGGTAAAAAAATCATGGTTTAATTGTTATGGGATTTAAGAATTTACGAAAATCTCGATCGCACACACATAACCAAGCTTATATGCGGTCCTCCTGATGCGCCTCTCCCCGCCCCCTCGCCCACAACATTGCCCAGCGGATCTCTATTTATATACCCAATAGACTCCATTATGCAGCCACTATACTATATAGCCATAACTGGTTTCTATTCAAGTAATTTAGCTTTAACTTTAAATGCGTTGTTTGCTGAAGTCGTCCTTCAAAAAACAAATCAGGAATACCGTATGATTGATTAAGGTCGCGATAGCGGCCACCCGCTCACAACCACACAAACCCGTGTCGCCCCGTGTCGCCCACTCACTTTTTTGAT
>JABASM010002220.1:0-11685 GCA_019776545.1 Brachystomella parvula | reverse complement strand
GTTCCAGTGGTTAGTTCAGAAAGTGCACCTTTAGTTTGTCGTTTTTCTCATGCTCTTTACATTGTAAACAAACCTCGCACCTCGTCCTTAAGGACCAAGGACTCACTAAGAATGAGTGACCTTCTTCAAAAAAAAAGTCAGTTGAGCTCTGCGCCCTCCTTTTTCATTGTCGTGGAGGGGAAAGGATCTCTTCCGCCCGCTCAAATCGGGTCTGCACTATTTTTGCACTTTTATCGCAAAGATTCTTGTGCCTCAAAAAGGCGATTCCGTGAGGCGCAAATAGAGCGGAATTTTTGTGCTATAGTTCTCTCCACAATTTAAGACGCGCTATTAATACGCTTTCTTGGCCTCTGAAAATTGCTGATAACCTGCTGATATTTGCAGTCGAGGCATAAAAACCTACACTTTTATTGTGCTCTGTGTTTTCTGGGTAACGTCGTTCATTTTGAAGAGGAAGATAGATTGGACTTCACATCATGGAAAATTAAGTTTTTTAAGTTAAGTTTTTTTTTAAGCCTCCCGTTCCTGTGAATAAATAAAAGGCATAATTTGTTCCTGTTTTTAAATTACGACTGCTCTCAGTTCGGCTTTTTCAAATGTCGGCGTGATTAAAACCGAAATAGCTCTTCTTAGGCTATGCTAGGTCACAGAGCTCAGCACCTCCTACTCCTAATAACGGGTGACTCCGTGAAATTGAGACAACGATAAATTGGCCGCAGGACCCTTAAAACTTGACCTTAATATTTTTTCGTTAATTTTATTAAATTCAGCGCTAAAAATGCTTTCAGAGCTGGGTCCCATCCTTGCTCAAGTTGGAAGAAACTGGCAGCCAAATCAGAGAGTGCTCGAATTGGGGTTTGACAAATCATAAAAAAATCTATTAGTAACTTGTAAGCTGTATAATTTTTTAGCATTGTATTCTGCAAAGCGTATTCCCTGAAAAAATTCAGGATGTTTTGGGGGAAATAATTGAAAGTACTACTGGGGCAAAAATATCTTCAAGAAACCGGCGAAAAAAGAAGACATTAATGTCAGAAGGTTTTCTTCCCATAGAAACAGCATGGAAAAATCGTTAACTTTCGGTACATTTTCTGGACAAATGGATGGTCGCAGAGGCTTCGCTGATACGTCAGGTTAAAGAAAAAGCGATTGTCTACAGTTCTATGGAATGATTCGGTAGATTTGCACCCTCTGGGCGTGTCACAAGCGAATTTCCTGAACCCTGTTTGTTTTTTTTGGTGAAATTCACTCTTTTGCTTATTTTTTCACGGAAACGGCACCGAAAATCACAAGCTTCATTCCATAGATCTGTTAAGAATAAACGTACCTTTAATTAGACACCTTTCGCAAGGTCGTAGAGGTAGCGGTTGTCTCAGAAAATGTACCGAAAGATGGACTAGTTTTAGGGTGATATTTGACAGAATTAAGATATAGTTAATATATAGATATAGTTATAGTTATGTGCAGCAAAATATGGGTTTTAGACGATTATAATTGCTTTTGTTGAATTAACAGCTCACTAACACCGCATACCTCAAAAATCTGCCATAGAAACGAAAAACAAATAACAAAACCTTCTGCACGTCCTTAAACGAGCGTCCCTCAAACCTTACCATTGCTTTTTTGATGCTTACAGGTATCCAAAAATCCCCCGAAACAAATAAACAAGCAGACTTCGCATTTTTACACCTGCAGCACTATTACCAAAAACGGACTCCCCATTTACCAAACGGGACGATGAGAACTGAAAGAAAGCGAGGCTGAAATGGACCATTCGGACACGGTCATACGGTTGTCCCTACGCTGGATTATTATGCTGTGAATCTTTCAACAGGCTCATTTCAGGGCGCATGATCAGAGTTACTGGGTGTGTACCGTATTAACCCAATTAGTAGAAGCGCGCGCTTATAAATATTTTTCGGATTTGACCGCGCTACTATTAGGAACACGTGATTTAAGAAATATATTAGCGTATAATTTATTCCAAATCTTCCACGTCAGAATCGCTATCCGAATGGCTTGCAAACAATAGACAGGTTGAGATTAACACGGAATTGACTTTTCGATCCTTATTTTGGACTTTCTCCGGTTGATCGAGTAGTGCCGCACTAGCCGAAAGTCCAGAATTTGCTCCTTATTTCTCTGGTTTAAGGAGGAAGATTTTTCTTTTCGGCTTACCGAAATCACGTGTCAAAATAGGGAAGAAAAAACTTTGCTCTCTTCTCAACCAAAATTTTAGTTTTTCCTTCCTCTGGCAGTGAAAGTGGAAAATAGCACGGAAGAAGTCCACTTCCGCGTTAATCTCAACCTGCCTAATGGCTCGGAATCTGAGTCGTAAACAATAATTTCGTTTTTCTCTTTTTTTCCAAATCTTCTTCCAATTCCATTGCTCCTAATGCAATTTCTAATCGCTTCGTGCGAAGAAGTGAGAAGGCAGCGGCGAATGGATTTCCAAGTTTCATGCAATGAATTTTGCCGTCTTCAGATCCACCATGAGCCAAATTTAATCCATAAACTTGAAATGATTTTTTAATCAATAGTACCTCAGAGATCTGGTTCCAAGCTGCTATAACCCAATCGAGGATTAGCCGTATTGCAGCGGAAATATTGCTCTTTTTCGTTTGATTTGAGCAAATATAAGGAGCTTGCAGTGCGTCATTGCGAAGGTTGTGGAAAGAAAGTGTCGTTGCTGATTTAGTGGACATGAAGCTAGAGCGTAATATGCTTCTAATGTGCTGTGTTTATGTCGGCTACCACAGTGGTACAGATAAATCTTTCCAGAGCTTTCGCAAAGACGCACTGCCAGCCCCACTTCAACGCTTCTGTTGAACTCCAAAGTGAGCAGCAGCGGCATCTTTAATGAGCGTTAAAGCGTATTGGATGATCTCGACCTTGAATGACAAACCGAATTGTTTTCCAGTCTTCCCTACACTTACTACAGTACGTTCGAGATTAAATGTCACTTTTCAAATCTATAGTGCGTTAAAAGTTCGTGCATATACACGAAATATTAACGCGCTAAAGATTTGAAAAGTGACATTTAATCTCGAACGTAGTGCAGCAAACAGGTTTGACCTGATAATCGACTTCTTCTTTGTCGCAGGAAAGAAAACTAACTTAGTTTTCTAATTTAATATACCGCGCTTATAACTCAATCTGCCTCAGACCAAAACGCGCCTCAATTAGGGGCCGCGCTTCTAATTGGGTTAATACGGTATCTCGGTTTTTCTGAAAACTTCGATGCGAATTGAAGGAACGCGTATCCATTAGCCCTTCACAGGCGAGAGGAATACATATCTGACAGGACAAGGCAAATAAGTAAAATTCACGCTACAAGGCTCAAGTCTCCGTTAGCAACAGAAGATGAAATTATTACTTTATCAAAATTATTAGAACTTTCGCAACTACAAGGAAGGAACATAGACGCTGACCTCATATAAAAGTTTGATGCGTGTATAGAGAGGTGGGTATTTCATGAAGTTATAAAATTCACTAAGTGTTAAATAGAAGGTCGTGAGCGTATCACAAAGTTTTCATCAGCTGGGACGCGAAAGGAGGAAACTGTTCCTATATAATTGCTATTTCTGCCGCTTTTGGCTTCTTGGATGTCTTCGGTCTCTTTAGCATAAGCCTGGTGGATGAAGCCATAACCATTTCCTCCGTCTTCGTCAAGTAGACTCGTGTAACCGCCCTGAGAACAAATAATGAGAATAATTAGCATTTCGTCAACAGTCAAATTGATTCCAAACTAACCATATTTTGAAGAATATTTGTAAAGCGTTTCTTAATTCCTGGAAATGAAGGGCGATTCTCTGGGTTCTCACTCCAGCAAATCCGCAGAAGCTCATGTCTAAAGTAGAAATGGAAAATTCTTCAGTTTTCTCGTGCATAAAATCCAATGCATATCGAATGTGGATTTAAAAAAAAACTTACATTTCATTGGTACCATACTTAGGAAGCTCAAGGCGTTCACCTTTCAGAAGTTTGTCCAGGAACGTCTCATCGTACTTTGTGATCGAAAAAAATGGTTTCTGACCCAGTGTGAAAATTTCCCATAATAAAACCCCAAACGTCCACACATCTGTTTTGAAGCTGAATTTGAGATTCCTGAGCGACTCAATGGCCATGTATTTCCATGGTAGAGGTTGGCGACCCTAAAAAAATCAATCTTTAGCTTTACTTGCTTCCACTTTTAAAATTAAAAAACAAATGGAGAAAAAAGTTTTGGTTCGAGTCGAGTAAGTAACTACAAGTAATTAGACACTTTTATGCCGCTGACACAAGATGCTTATTTACCTGCGTATTCCCACCGGCCGCACTGTTGTGTGGATGAAAATCAACTATTTTTTTGGATAATCCAAAGTCCGCTATTTTACAAACGAGATTCTCGTCTAGCAAAATATTTCGAGCAGCCAAATCACCGTGTACAACCTAAAAACAGTAAAAGCCTGAGGGTAAGATATCAGCATAAAATAATGAATACTAAATAAATAAACAAATGAAAATCAACTCATGAAGAACTGGAATTCTCTCAGTATAACGGGAAGCTAAGCTCAACCGCTCAACGTAGACGTAGGAATGTCCGCACTCACTTTCTTATTTGCAATAAATTCCATGCCGTTGGTAATTT
Organism: Brachystomella parvula; assembly: GCA_019776545.1. Classification (NCBI taxonomy): domain Eukaryota; kingdom Metazoa; phylum Arthropoda; class Collembola; order Poduromorpha; family Brachystomellidae; genus Brachystomella; species Brachystomella parvula. Next base: position 7,055 of record JABASM010002220.1, on the reverse strand, counting down.
GGAGAGACCACTTAATAAGATCTATGGTTGTGATGGACTTGTACCCCATCCCGTGGACACTTCTGAGCGTACCACCCCCACTCCTGGAAAATTATTCTGAAAATCAAAATCTGAAATACTTCACAGAATGATCTAGTAGTGACTTACAGCACACTTGCGATAGACTCCCTCCTCAGTTCCAACGCACCACTCCCATTTACTAGGTTCATAAAAAACTCTCTTCTTCCCTTCAAATAGCTCCGGAAATTCCCGTTTGAGCACAGCTCAACTGCTACATAAATTTCCCCTGTAAAATTTCAAAAGAAAATTGATTAGTTAAAAAAAATGAAACAAAGGAAAAAATAGCAAGAAAAAATCCATACGTTTCCGAAGATTTTTGGTACAAGCACCAATGAGATTAACAATGTTGGGATGGTTTCCTATGTAAGCCATAATCTTGAGTTCCGTGAGCAGCGCTTTGAAGCAGTGGATATCCGCATCCTCTTTCACTGTCTTAATCCCAGCTGCCACTGTACTTTTATTCTCGAGTACAACGAAGCCCTTGAGCACAGTCCCATACACGCCAGACCCTAGCACAGTCGTCTCGTCTATCAGATAAATTCAACATGTTTCAAAAATTAAAAACCAAACTTAAGAAGAAGTGCTCGAATTATTTCACCTATTTTGAGATTTTCCCTCGGGATTTCTGACTGATTGTGATAAGGACGTGAGAGGATAGGGACGTTGAGGTCAATTGATCCCCGTGGACTATGGAAAAGAGAGCCCGCTCTTCCTTCCCGAAATTCTTTGATACCCATTTCCAGTTTCTGTCCTTCCTTCCGCTGCTTCCTCACTTTTTCCCATGCAAAAATGACGCTGACTATGAAAGCAGCCAGGACAAGAAGACTCCCACCGCCCAGCAGTAGCATGAAAACTAGATTTGATTTCCCGTTTGACTCGTCTGGCGGCGGAATTGGGGGTGGCTCTGCCTTGATGTCAACTTCAATTATCGTACTGTCTTCGTACAATCCGTCTGAGACCAAGAGGCGTACTACAAGTTTGCCCTTGGAAGCTGCATTCTTCTTCAAATTTATGCTAAGCTCGAATTCCTGTGTCTCCTTCGCATCTTTGTAATAAAAAAAATTAGGACAAATTTAAAAATAACTTTTGAGACGATAAAAAGGCAAAAAAAAAGAGTATTGTATTAAATGGGCAGGGGAGAGTTAGCGAGTCATCAGCTCAAGTGTCAACTTCCCGAGATTACGCCTAATAAATTAAAATAATGCACTTAGGAATGCTCCTACGTGAAAGAATGAACGGAAACCTTACGGATGAGTAAACTTCGTATACGTAAAAACAAATTCCTTGCCAATCAAAAAAAATGCATTGTTTTGGACAAGAAATTTATAATCATGTGGAAGATTTTTCTAAAATCCCATTTTACAGTAGAACCTCTCTTTTGGAAACTCATTTTTGCACTTTGTTTTATTTTCTCCAGCTAGTGCGCTGCCGTAAGAGTTGAAATAAAAGTCAAGGTCAGAAGGTCAAGAAGGACCTTGACCTTTGTTTAAAGTTTTACGGCAGCGCGCTAGCTGGAATAAATAAAAAAAGGTGGAAAAATGAGTTTCCAAAAAAGAGGTTCTACTGTATTTCCATTTTAAGTAATTGTCCTCACCTTCAGTACGATGGTGGCTGAGATTCATTTCAAAGAAATCTGAACAATCTCTCTCAACCTCCAAATCCAAAAAGCATCTAAACTTCAAATCAGCTTTAGAAGTACTGAAATCTTGATCCCATATTTGAATAGGACGAAATGGAGCAGAGGAGAGGGAGTAAGTAGGCTCATTTTCTTTCTCCTTTGTCTGATGAGGAAGGATGACGTAGTAATGCCGCTCAGTTTCAAACTCCGGTGCATGATCGTTCTCGTCTTTGATGTTAACAAGGAATTCTCCATATTCCTCCCGCCCATTCCTGCACTTGAGGGTTGTACTCAATCTCCAGCTCAGTTTCCCCTCTGGAAACGAAGTTCTGGAAGGAACTCAGGAGCCTCAATTGGATTCCACGATTTTCATCCAGTTCAGCAACAAACAAGCCTTCGTGAGATAGCAACTCAATTTCCAGCACGTTAGTCGTTGAGAGCGGCCTAAAATTTACAGAAAAAGAAGTTAAGTCAACGTGGTCAAATGATGAAACTACATAATATTTTGAAAATAAATTCTTTAATTTACTGTTCGAATAGCGCCTCTCCCTGGCTAAGATTCTCGCTCACTCCATCGATTTGAACATAATACTTGAAATCTGGGTCGTCGAAGGAGCATGAGACATCAACACCTTCCGAAAAACAAAAACATAAAATGAATGTATCTAAATGCTTAGCACACATTTTACATTTTGTCAAAGTTCGAAAACTCAGGCTCAAAGATTTAAAGACAAAACTTCAAAGAAAAAATCGAATTCAAGCTTTAGAAATAAATGGAACAGGCGTCCGAGCTTAGTCGACCGACGAAGGCGGATTCATTCAGTCAATCGAACTTCAATCGCATTTCAGTCGCACTATATAACATTCAAATCCAAAACTTCGAATTACGAAATCTGAATTTAAAAATACAAACTCGAAAATTCTAAATTCGGATGGTTGAAAATTTTCACTCCGTAACCCATTGTATCGTCGGTGAAGAAAAAAGTCTTTTTCTTTCTTTGTTAATTGCTAAACTCCTTACCAATGTTTTCAAGGTATGACAAACTCGGACATGAAACCACCACAAGGATCCAAAAAAGTTGTAGGCAAATCTCCATGTTCATTCTCCCAGATATCAGTTTAGGGCACGATTTCAATCGGGCTTGGTTTTAACAGCCGCCATTTAACAAAACGAAAAAAAGAATTTCCTCAAGCAGGACAAGTCATGACTGAATCCAAGCAGAGGAAATTCGAGAAAGACTGATGAAAACAAGCTAATTTTTTGAGGACGGGGCTCTCAGAGAAAATGGAAGCCTACACTCTGCCTTATCAAACTGGAAAATGATGAGTTAATAGATGCGTATCAAGGGGTTTAGCGGCTAGTTGATAAAATACTTCCTATGTTCAGTGTTTCAGATAAAAGAAAACCATCGGACCGATGGATATGATCAATATTAAAAGGTGGATGACAAAAAAAAAGCAGATGTGAAGTCCATTACCTTTTAATTTAATTTGGTAGAGGAGTAGTAGTTGCAGACTGAGGAGCTCCCATCACCGCTAAGCGACGAACCCTGCTGCCCTTTTTCATTGATCTCAGGGAAAATAGAGCTGAGATTGAAATTGGATATGGATGAACTCCCACCTCCAGTGGGCATGGAGTGAGTTGAGTGTTGATGGGGGTGGAACTGCCCTTGGTTCCCTATTTGCTGGTGGTGGGAGTAGGCGTGGCTATGGTGAGACGCCCCCTGGTCGAAATGACTAAAATTCCTGTCGTAAAGAGCCTGGTGCTGTACTTGCTGATGGGCCTGGGCGTGGTGAGACTGGAAGTAGTCCACTTCTGGCTGCTCACTCTGCAGATGGGGGTGGTGCCTAGGTGGGGCTTGGACTTGAACAGGCTGAGGAGTCTGAAACTGAAACTCATTCCAGTTAGGTCGAGCCGGTGATTCGGTGGAGTGAGGCTGCGACTGTGAGGATGGCTGACCTGAAGGCACTCCTACTAGTTTACTAACTGAAAATGGATTCGCACTGTTTGAGCTCCCTTTCTTGTAGGGTGAGTCCGTCATCCAGTTGACTGGCCTTTGCCTTGATGAATTCTTCGGATTCAAATCCCCTTGGGCATGCTGAGAATTCTGAAACTGGGGGTGGTGAATCCTAGAATTTTGTTGATTTTGGGGTGAGTAGTTGGGAGGAGTGACGTAGTTCTGCCGTTTTTGATGGTGGGGATTTCTGGTGATTTCACTGGGTCGAGTAGCGGAGGAATTGTAAAAGTCAAAATGCGAAGAATTAGAGGAGGCCGCTCGTAGTGATACTGGAAGGGCGGGAGTTAAGTTTTGTGGCTGCTGCTGGAGAAATGAATTTTGTGGAATTTCGCCCCCTCCCTTGGATCCGTGACTGAATTGAGAAAAGTGAGATTGATAGAGCGATGAAGGCGGATTGGAATCCTTGGGCGTGAAAGACGGTTGAGAGGGGGGTGGGGCTGTCTGCTGTCCAAATGCCCCATGGCTGAAGTAGTCTGAGCTCGTATTGGTGTAAGGAAGGTTTGAGCTGGAGAAATTTGAGCTTCCAGGATACTGGATCTGTTGAGCAGATTTCTGTGGATTTGATTCTGGTGAGAAAAATGGGTAGCGCGGTCTTGGAGCCTGGGAACTCGATTCTCTCCCTCTTTCTCTCTGACTGCCTCCAATTTGCTGGACCTGAGGTGGGATATGCTGGTGATGAGCTGAAATTTTCGCCCTTTCCCAATAAGGGTTGTTGATTTTGATTGGCTGGAAGGGGAGGAGGCGGAGCCGCCTGCTGAGAAATCTTGGTTTGCGAGTCACGTTGCTTCAAATCGGATTCCTGGTTTTTCCTCCCGCTTCCTGGTCGTTTCTCGGGAGGATTCGGATTTTGATTCTGATGATGGTGGTGGTGAGCCTGGTGATAAGCGGATTTGTCCTTGAAATTCTGATGGTGCTGTGTAGAAAAGGATGGAAGTGGATTTGAAGTGATTTGTTGAGAATTTCTTGAGACTAAACTAGCGTAGGAATTGGTAGGATTCGACCCTGATGAATGTGTGAGTATGTGATGGAGCGTTGACTGAAAAATCAAAAGATTTCTGGGCCTGTGTCCCTGTCCCGCCATCCAACTGGAAGAGGAAGTGCTCTTGTGTGCCCTGCCGCTGCTGGGTTAAGCTCTCATAGCCGAGAGGCTGGAGCGGAGTTACGAATCTTTTCCTTTCCTCTGGCTGCAGCTGCTGAGAAGAATGGCCTAAGAGATGCAGTTCATTCGACGACGATGGCTTGGCAGTGGGTGGCTGTGTTTCCAGATTTAATAAAAGTGAAGGGAAAATATCCGAACTTCGAGGTTTTTCTGCTTGAATAATTTGTGGGGGAAGAAGACTGTCTAGGGAATTTGGATTTCTATTTTTCAGACCCAGACTCTGAGCTCTGGCTGGTGGGACTGGGGAGTTCTGAAAGGTGATGATGGACTCAAAGTGGGATGAGACTGAAGGATGCTCATCCGGTAGCATAGAGTCAATATAAAAAGACGAGCGACTTGAGGAAGTTAATTGCCTTGAAGTAGTAGTGGTGGGCTGCGGCGTTTGTGGTGGAGCGGGTGGGTCCATACTCTCCCTCGGTAGGAGGGGGAACATGGAGAGGAACATTTGCGTAGGAGACAATGGGGATTTGGGTGAGTGGGAGTCCACATCTCCCCAGTCCGTGGTTCCCAAGTCCATTAGCTCACTCTCCTCAGAGTGGTCTATGAGTCCGATACTCCTTGCGATGCACTCACTGATTTTTTCAGTTGGAATTACAGAATCCACTACTGTAACTTGACGGGAAGGTATTCCGAATGGATTCTTCCTCCCGCACTCCGCTACTCTCATCATCAAAAGCCATAATCTGAGGTTTAAGGCTTGACCTGGGCGTCATGGGTCCCGGAATTTCAAGTACTGGGTCTGCTGGGGAATTTGGTAGGAGAGTGACTGGATTCGGGACGTTTTCTCCAATATCTCTGCCTTTTTCCTGGTCCTGAATCAAAAACTTGGTTGTTTTCTGAATTTGCAGTTTCTAATTCACTTCTTGAAATTTGGAAGGAGTCATTTTCCAGTGAACTTTGAGAAACTGGAATCTCCATTCCTTTTTCTTCCAGTCGATTTGGCTTCTCTTTGATTTTTTCCTGCTGAGCTGACAAGCTCAGACTGCTTCCATTAACTCGTCCGCTTATTGCAGCAGAGACCTCCATTTCGGCATCCTGAGAACTAATACGTGAAGGGTCGTTTGAGCACAACGATTTTTCATCGCCATTTTTCAGATTATTTGATTTTACTTCGGTTTCCAAAGACTTCGCTGCGAGGTTCTCGTTTTTCTGACGCAGAAATTCTTCTATCCTGACCGCTTCTTCTCCATTTTCGATATCCATAGCTGCGGGTTCGGTCGTCGACGGTAGTTGTGCTACTGGAGATTCCTTTGATGAATTTTCTGGCTGAAGCCCTGGATTTCCTAGTGAGGTTTCTTGATCTAAAACTTTGGACATTTTTGAACTCACTTCTACTCCGTCTATCGTTTCCTGGTTTTCCAAAGTTTGCGTTCCACGTTCTGCATTCTTCAATTTTGGTTTTCTGGTTAATTTTTTAATTTTACGTGGGACCGGTTTTCGAATTCGTTGAATTTGAATTTTCTGGACTGAGGGTGATGAAGGGAGACATACTTTTGGGAGGATATTTTGTGGATGGAGGCGTAGGACTGTTTGGCCTTGTGATTGAACTGCAATTGGTAGAGAGAAGGGCCGAAGGAGTTGTGGCTGTTGCTGGATTGGAGTGAGGAAGAGCGTAGGTGGCTGGAACTGAACTGCTATCGTGGAATTAGCTGGATTTGATTCCTTCAACCCATTTTTTTCTGGAGTGATAATCAGAGTAGTGGCTGGGGTTGCAGTAGAACTGACAATTTCTTCCAGAGTGGAATTACTAGCAGGGTTTCCTTCTGCCTCTTTTCCAGTCTCTAAAGCATCGCCAACCAAATTTGGTCTACCCTCTGCTCTAGAATCCTTCCCTTCCACTACTGTAAATGTAGTCTTCCCTAGAATCAAAAAGCTACGTTCACACGTGTAACCTTCAAGCTCTTTCTTTTTAGATATTCAATTTCAAACGTCCGCTATAATATAATTTTAATGACCAGTAGTTCCCAATGACGGCTAATTTTCTACTTATGACATGGGTCGAAAACGGGGAAGGCAGGGCCGCAGAAGGTTGAAAGGGACAGCTGCAGCAGACATACTATACTGGCCTACTTTCAAGATGAGTTTCAGGACCTTATGGTCCCCTGTTTACAAGGGATCCAGTCGGCAAGGGGTAATTTGCGAATTCGACACATGAAGAACTACTGGCACTGGTGTCACTGGTCATTAGAAAAATTACTGG
>JABASM010002219.1:0-11688 GCA_019776545.1 Brachystomella parvula | reverse complement strand
AAGCTTGGAACTCCAATCCTTTTTTTGACAAATTCAAGTTCAAATCAAAAATTCATGACAAATCTTGCGATGACGTCAGAAAAAAGCTTGGAGTTCCAAGCTTTTTATAGGTGAAGGATGCCTCCAATTTCAGGCTTGGAGTTTGGCTCTTTTGGAGTCAACCTTCAATGATATCTCCTCAACTGCCTTAGCAGGTCGCTCCGAATTCCGCCACAAGTATTAATGCAAGAGTGTGGGTCGACCAGAGTGTGTACTGTAGGATTCCAGAAATGGCTGAAACAAAATACAAGAAATCAGTTACCGATTCCCGGGATTTTTAATGTTAAGTAACCAGGTACAGAACTTACTCTGAATGCTTCGAAGCTTTACGGTAATAACCGTAACCGGCACCAGAGCATATTCCGCATTCTGGGTGGTTAAGTTCCAGCTGATAAAGGTGGGAGAGATGAAGGTTTTACCTGATTTCCAGCCGAATTCTGCAACACCAAAATTAATGTTTACCTTGTGACACGTGCGTGCACTGATATTCGACTTTAGCTGTTTAGCTCGGATTCTGTGGGATCTGCGTGAAAATTGGACAAAAAAAGGAATCCCGCTGGAATGAATGTGATTGCTATAAAAAATGCGAAGTATTTCATTCAGGTCAAAAACGGGACTCAACAGCACCTGTGGGCCATCTGTTTGATGTGTGATGTTGCCACACTGTTCTCACCACCACCTGTTGTCTACAGCCTGGTCCGGCCCAAATGGCTGCATCGAGTAAAAATCAATTAACTGCATCCAAACTGAGAAGATTTTTTGACGGAGTCATTTTATCCTCAAGAAACTTTTTGGTAGGCCCTGCTCAATTTCCTGCGGAAGCTGTTTGCAGTCGAAGAAGGAAATATAACCGTTTTAACGTTAAAACAAAAAACTGCTCGATTCTGCCACTAGTAGTAGACTGCACAGCTGTAATTTCAAGGTGACATGGGTGACTACTCGAGTTAAATATTGAATTGAATTGACTAATCCCATTTCACTTTTTCTTTTTCAACAAAAAAAAAATGCTGATCTAAAGCTAGGAGTCAGGAATTAACCCAGGCGGATTGTTTCAACAAGTCGACAAAATTGATTGCATAACTGTAGCTTAAACTCATGGCTAGGGTCCAAGTTTCAACATTTCCATTTCGGTAGTGGGTTCTACAAAAAGACTGAGCCATATTTCACCGACATATCACATAAGGATCTAATCGAATACATTTGATTAAATAGATTGTCTAGTCAATAAGGCGAATAATGTCAATTGACCTGAGCCTGACGTTATCCTGCTTGATGAGCAGTAGCAGCAGTTACCCCTGCGTCATTTCCGTTGCGTTGCGAAGAATTGGCGAGAGTCTGTAGAATCGGCATCAGGGCTGTGCTGGTAGTGGGTGAGTGAGGCGAGTGAGCTCACAAACTTTTCTTCACGCCGTCCCATCATTTTCACCGTCGTACTTTTACCCTTTTACTTTTGCCGGAGGAGGCAGTGGAGGTAGACAGTAGTCTGACTTACTTCCTTATCTTTATCCTAATTTTTCGATTTAAGATAATAAATCAGGTATCAAACGTATGAGTTAGTGATCAAAGTTTCTAGTTAACACCATTAGTGTAGTGGTAGTGATTCCGAGGGTTTATAGTCAAGCCCGTTTGTAAATATCAAAGGTGAGTCAGATCTCACATGTCATTCACTCACCAAAATGACACATTCCATTCCTGAAAACAAAGTCACAACAAAAACTTTCAACCCTATATTAGAGCTCCTTATATTTCTTTAGGTAAGGGTGCAGGCACCTGCTTCTAACATAAGATGGAGATGTGGTCATCATTCCAACAATGGTTCTGGAACTCCGATGTTTGGCTACCGCCAGGTTTCACATGGGAGGACATGAAGAAAAATGACAAAGTTCGCTATGCAGAGTTCGGGGATTTGATATACCCTATTCCGCTTGCTGTAGCTCTACTTATCCTTCGATTCTTTATTGAAAGGTGAATTACAAATTACATCCGAAATAAGGAAATTAATCAAAGGTTGATTCTATACATAGAACCGTCCTGTACCCTTTTGGTCAGCATTTTGGGCTCGTGAACAGGCCGAAACCCAAAGTTAAGAAAAATCCAATTCTGGAGCAAGCATATCGGAAGCTACCGAAAGGTGTTAGTCACAATCACAAGGAACTGGAAAACTTAGCTAAGAAGACGGAACTTGGTGTCCGGCAAGTGGAAAGATGGATGAGACGCAGATGTGCTGCTGATAAGCCTACAGTTTTAGCCAAGTTCTCTGAATCAGGGTAAAGACAAAGAGGATTAGCTGAACATGAAGTTGTGTAAGAAATTATTAGTACTAATAATGTAATCCTAAGTTTAGATGGAAATTCTTTTGCTACGCCGGGAATTTGCTCCTTGGGCTCTACGTTCTTTGGGATAAGCCCTGGTTTTGGGATATAAATGCTTGCTGGTAAGGGAATGACCGAAATTCCATTCTACTTAATATATTGATTTTAATTTCATTGACTTACTTTCAGGTATGACTTTCCACACCATGTAAGTTTTTATTTTTCCTTCAACACTTCGTTTTCAATTGTTCAACTGTGACTTTTAAATATTCCTCTAGAGTGTAACACCGGATATTTGGTGGTACTACATGCTGGGTTCTGCATTTTATTGGTGAGTTTATAGCCTTATTTCTCATGACAAAATGAGAGTGATGATGACCCCATTCTATGCTTGTGCAGGTCGCTGATGTTCAGCCAGTTTATTGGTAAGAAAATGTGCAGAATCTCCAGCTTAAGTTATTTTTATTTCTACAGTTATTTTTCGTTTATTCCAGACCGCCAGCGGAAAGATTTTTGGCAAATGTTTCTGCACCACTGCACGACCATTGCACTCTTTGGATTCAGTTGGACATGCAACTTTACTAGGATTGGAACTCTTGTTCTTATTTTGCATGATTCAGCTGATGCCTTTCTAGAGGTAATACATAACAGTTGAACCACAACAATCATCTAGACTGTTGAGTAGATAAGCATTGCTGACTCGTCGTTTTAGGTAGCAAAAATGTCGAAATACGCAAACTTCGATAAGATTTGCGACGTTCTCTTTGGTCTCTTCACAATTGTTTGGATCGTCACTCGCTTAGGTATCTATCCTGCCTATATACTGAACAGGTAAATTTTATGATCCAACTGATGGGTGTTCTGGATTAATCGTGAGCTTATTTTATCTTTTTTTTCAGTACATTGATTGAGGCTCCTAAAATCGTTCCAATGTTTTCTGCGTATTATATATTCAACACAATGTTGACAATCCTTCTCTTCCTCCACGCTTTCTGGACCTATTTCATTTGTAAAGTGGCTTTCAAGGCCCTCACAACAGGAAAAGTGGACAATGATCAGCGAAGCTCTTCTGAAGCACAAACAATGTCAGAGTGGGACAGTAAAGAAGATCTTATGGAAGATCCGCTTGCTCCGTTCAAGAAGGCAGTTGAGAAGGAAAAAGCAATTTAACTTCCAGTATCTATGAAAAGCCTCCACTTCAACTGAGCGAGAGTGCTCGGTGAGATTTTTTAAGAGCTCGGTAATTCCTTTATTTTTACGTCTTAGCGATTCTTATTATTGTACCCAGTCTTTGATTTTTCTTCCTTTGACCATGCTCCTGTATTATATTAATCTTAGAGATTAGATGAAATTAGGGAAGGATTCAAAGTCAAGGAGCCGACAAACCCAGGTTAAAAATAATTAGTTTGCGCGTTTTAGGATTGAAATTCAAAGAAATTAACTATATATATTCCACGCCATTTCTTGTATTAGTTAGAACTATGAAATAAACGTGTCGCTTCATGCCTCCTCAATTCAAATTATCTCCAGAATGCTAAGCCGGATTGCGCTAATGCAACGGTCCTAATATAAGACTCTGGTCCGATCTAACAGCCTTTAGGAGGGGTACTAATTTGGAGCTCGGGGTTCTACTAATAAAATCATGCGCCTCCGCTGTAATGTTTTCGGTTCTTTTAGACAGATGATACAGACGGAATTAAGCAAAACCTGCAGCTCTTCTGGGAACTGTAAACTGTCCCCGGCATTGTGAAGGAGCGGAATGTTATCAGGTTTTCCAGATTTTCTTCTCTCTCGGTTGAGTCTCTTCCTACAGGGTGGTTTATTATTACTTGCCCTCGGGTTTCACCAAACTCATTCTAATTCCCATAAGAAAACTTTCTCCGGGGGCAAGTAACTATAATCACCCTGTATTGTAAACTGTCCCCGGCATTATTGTGAAGGAGCGGAATGTTATCAGGTTTTCCAGATTTTCTTCTCTCTCGGTTGAGTCTCTTACTACAGGGTGGTTTATTATTACTTGCCCTCGGGTTTCACCAAACTCATTCTAATTCCCATAAGAAAACTTTCTCCGGGGGCAAGTAACTATAATCACCCTGTACTATACTTCTTTGATTGAAAAATAACCGAAATAGCGCAATTTCTTGAGACTTGGGACGCGAGGCGAGGCGAGAGCAAAGTTGAACCATATTTATTTATTTGTCATGAATTTTACGAATTTTGAGGGTATTCTGAAATCTTTATAAATTCTTCCTCCAGAATTATGCTCTACCTCTCAGGATGAGTATTTATATATTTTTGGTTGTTTGTGAAATTATTATAAATGGGCGCTTCATGAATTTTTCATGAATTTTGAGCATTTTTTGAAATTTTATAAATTTCAACCTTTTTCAAGCCGTTAGTTAATGAGGGGAGCTTAATATATTTTGAGGGCACCTTTTACTTTAAAACGGGGTATTTCTAGAACACGTAAGGGCATGAACATGCATTTTATGAGGGGAACGGAAAAAAGGGGTAGTTTTACTATTTAAAAAGGGGTACTTTAAATATAAGTCATGTTCTAACAAAATAGGATGGATCTGGTGCTCCATCAAAAGTTTTGTCTCTTTCATCGTAAATTGCCGATTAAGGTCAGCTGCTCAGCTTAGATCAGATTGTGTTAGCAACTTTGAAACCTGACGCAATTCGAAAGTTTAAAATAGCATAAAAAAAAATAGAAAAGCAAAAATTCAGTCTGAAATCACTGCAAAGGGAGAGGACAAATTTTGCCGGAGGAATCCTACCGTTAGATTTTTCTGAAATTTTAACAGTATCTTTAATGTATACTGCGCTACAACTTTTAGAAATATTTCAAAATTGGCTGTCCTTTAACCTTTAGAGGTCAGTCAGCTGAACTCGCCGATTCGGTCAAGTGACACGTCAATAAGAAGAGCTTGATGTTCCAATTCTAAAAATATACAACATCTGACCTTTTTACTCCACAACTTAGCCGCCAGAGATTATTTAGTTTTCAGCAAAATGTTCGGTGGCCCCTGGTGGCCATACTATACATTAAAAAGGCCAACTGTGGTATCGTATATTTTTAGAATTAGAAGTCATAGGCCTTTCGATCGACGTGTAAGTTGACCAGAACGGTGAGTTCAGCTGGCTGACCTTTTGTGACCTCTGCAGGTCAAAGGAAAGCGAACTTCGAAAAAATTCATAAAAGTTGTAGTATACTTGCTTTAAAGATCCCATGTATTTTTTAGAAAAATTGGCCGTCCTCCTTTATCGCAGGCGGCGGCGGGATGGGTTATCTACGGCTATTAGGTGATGATTTGGCGCCAACTTGCGCAGCATCATTGCGAGAGCGCTACTACGGCGTATCTGGCGAGAAAACCCTTTTCAGTACCTGGTCCATCCAATCAGTTGCTATAATTCGGGAGAAGATTTGATTTTTATTGTTTCTAACTTCTAGAATAATATTTATTTTTAGCAGGAAAAGATTAATAAGTCTCATAAGTTAGTGAGGAGCTGTAACACTGGAGAGAGATTAAAGGCTAAGGAAACCCTAGGACGTCAAATACAAGACTATTCGAACCCACTTCGTACTCGCCCCCATTCCGCCATCGACGTCGGCCGCTCGCCCTCTTTTACCGTTTTATTTATTTCCATCGCATCGCTAAAGCCATTCCTGAGTGTCCTGTCAATTAGTAGCTACTAGTCTCACACCCATACGTGACGAGTGTCACTTAAATAATAAATCTGCAGCACGACCTTGAAGCAGACCCACCTTTGTGTAAGTTTAGCTACTTATCGCTAACCCTATTTATCTCCTAACCTAATGCGTACACACAAAATTGGTTAGAAACTAAAGTCAGCTGAGTTTAATCATCTAAATGTTGAGCCGTTGTTCCGTTGGGCTACATTGCCATAGAGGTCATTGATTTTGTTTGGTTGTTAATATTAGTTCACCGGTTTTGTGAGTTCCTCATTATGTCCCGGTAGACGCTTCGGCTGACAAGGGACTAAATTTTCTTCCCTTGAAAGCAACATTAATATCCCATTGTTTTGTTCTTTTAGCATGAAGCGTGCAGCTCCCAAGGGAGGTGGGAAAAAGAAGGCTTACGACCGTCCTGAAGTGTTTTCCTCCGGTGAAATACTCACTGACAACTGTAATAAGCGATGGAAGTTGGGGAAGTCCATCGGCGCGGGTGGATTCGGCGATATATATCTCGGTAAAATCCGTATCAAGTTAATATGTGGGATAATTTTGTAATGTCTTCGTGCAATTCTACAGCATCTGACGAGGTGACAAAGGCAGTCAGCGAAAAGACGGCGCAGCACGTTGTTAAAATAGTAAGTAAAAATAGTACAAATAAGCCTCATTTCAGTTATTTGTTAGTTATTGCCACGACCTTTACTTGCCAGGAACCTCATGCTAATGGGCCACTCTTTGTTGAAATCAATTTCTACCTCAGAGCTGCTAAAACAGAAATGAGTAAGCTACTACCTTATTATGTGATGAAATATGGTTTGATCATTGACTTTTAATTACAGTTGAAGAGTGGAAGCAGCAGCGTAAGATCGACACGCTGGGAATGCCAGCCTACGTTAGCTCAGGCTCACATGAGTACAAGTCAACTAAATACCGTTTTATGGTCATTCCACGTTTTGGCCAAGATCTCCATAAAATCATTGAGACCAAACCTGGCAGACGGCTCTCATGTCGTTCAGTTCAGGCTATTTCACTTCAAATTGTATGTATCAAGATCGCAAACACCAGTGCATTAGGATCCTCTAGTTTGATTGATCTGATTGTTATAGATAGATATTTTGGAATACATTCACTCTCGTGATTTTATTCATGGCGATATCAAAGCGTCAAACCTCCTGCTTGGCTTAGGCAAGAAGCAGCAGCTCTACCTTCTTGACTATGGACTCGCTTCAAGGTATAAGACCCCAGCTGGTGAACACCTAAAATATGGACCTGATGCTCGGAAAGCTCACAATGGTACACTGGAGTACACTGCAAGGTACCGGACTCATTGCTGAATTTCTCGTTACTTTAGCGGGTTCATGCTTACCTATTTATTCTTTCAGAGATGCTCACATTGGCGCCTTCTCCTGCCGTGGAGATCTTGAGATTCTCGGTTACAATCTGTTGGAGTGGTTGACTGGCAAGCTTCCTTGGAATAACACTGACGCACCGGATGTTATTGCAAAACAGAAGAATCTCTTTATGACTAATGTCTCCTTGAAAAAATTGTATCCAGCCGACATCCCTGGTCTTGACCTCGTCGAGAAGTACTTGAGATACGTGGAAGGGCTTGCATTTGAAGAGAAGCCAAACTATAGTCTCTGTCGTGAGATCCTTCGCAAGGGACTGCCAGCAAAACTCACGACGCTATACCTCGAAGATTCATTTGCGCCACCACAGAAAAAGAAAGTGTCAACAAGCAGGAAACGGTCTCCAGCTGCTTCCAAGGTTAGCAGTGAACCTAGCTTCGAGGACGAAGTTGATCTCTCACCACCCAAGAAAATCAAACTTCCTGAATCTACTGGGGCGGCCAAACGGTAAGTGAATTTTTTCGACAAGCTTGAAGAATCTTCTTCGTTCCCTTCGTCCTGTACTGATCCACCATGGCGTATCGTTATTTTCTATTTTTCATATAATTCCCATCGAAATTCGAAGTAAAATCAAGTTTCAGCAAACGAAAAAAATGAAGATACTCGTTCAATTTATTCAGCTTGGAGCAATAGCATAAGATAATTTTCAGGAAAAAGACAGTTAATATAACAGTTAATCTCCGCTTGCAAAATAGGATTAATATTTTAAAGCGAAATCTTCAATATTTATAGTCTCATCTCTCATTCTGCTTTTCAGATCCACCCGGACGACCAAGCGAGTCCAAAAAAATTTTGACTGGACACGGGTTCTATCGTCAAACCCTGAGAAGATCATTCATCAGACGAATGGAGCTCAGACTCCAGAAGCAAAGCTGAAAAAAGCTCCGCTCCCTGGAAACCTCACTCCGGCTATGATCCAGATTCTTTCGAAGAGAAAAGAAAATAGTCCGCTCGCCACTCCAGCCCCTAGAGCCCCCACCAGAACTGATTTAGTGGAGGTAAGTCCTCAGAACAATATTTGCACAACACCACATACTCCCTATCTTTTTACTACTTAGTAGCAAGTCATCAACGAATAGGCTGTTGCTGCTGCTGTAAAATTTATCTGTGTTTAAGGGAAGCTTTAGACTGGGTTACTTCCTAATAGCACACCTCTCAGGTCCTGAATTCCGTCTTCCTGTTTTCTGCCTTGGAAAAAATTACAGGCGAAACCTGATCACTCAAGCTTTTGTAATTCAATTCCTTAGCCTCCTGAGGGTTTGAATTTGATATTGATTTCTTGGCTTCGTGATTTGGATAAAGTTCCATGAATTTTATTTTTTCACAAAATGTTCTCAGGTTCCTGGGAGCAGCGTAGGTAGATTTCAAATGAATTGACTTTTGACAATTTTTGTTTACATTACTGCAGGGAACTACAAAACTTACACCGGCGATGAAAGAGATCTTGCTCAAAACGAAGAAAAAGAAACTTCGAAAATCACTAGGTGGAGAAGAGGGAAGGATTTTGCTTGCAAAGAAGATCAAGCAGAAGGCTGTGGCTACTGCCGCGGGTGAGTCACCCTCTCATTATTAATCAAAGAAGACTAGGCTTAGGTTCTTCTTAAATAGTCTACGTTCTATATTTACACTAGCCTCCTCCTTTCCTTTTTTCGCCTTCTCTCATCTTGTTTATCTGATCCACTTCTTCCATGTAAATATTTATGAGAATCCTTTCTTACGAAGCGACTCAACCCTTTTTATAATTGACTTCAGTCTTCTCAAAAACGTATGCTTTTTATTCTGTGGTTTAGGAAGGGCTAACTCAGTTGGTGGAGGAGTAGTTGGAGTTACATCACACCATGAATCAACCAGAGCTAACTCTTCGATGGCCGCAATTACCTCGCGCTCTGCACGTCACCTTCGTCGTAACCCTTTATAAAAACTAGATCTTTCCCAGCAATAACCCGCCGTATCTGGTATGCTGTTCATCTTGTTGATTTTGTGTTTCCGTTTAGTCTGTATTTTTATAAGGGGAGAGCGAGGACCTATGAAACTTTCCCTTGAGAATTCGCTCTACGATTTTAATTTCCTTTTTCATGCCGCATAGTAATAATTCAGTTGTTCTGTTTCGCATGTATATCTCTAGGTTTGACTAATTACTGTTTTGTACCCTCGTTAATTTATTTCCACTGCATTTAAATTAAAGGTTGTGTGTACAAATATTTAATGTTAAGTTCTGTGTTCCCAGTTTCCCAAATCTCCCAGGTAAGAGTTTACGCTCCTACTTCTCTTAGAGAGTAATTAATTTTAAATAATAAAAAGATGAAGGCTGTTTCTGAACCTCCAGATGTGGAAAACTTGGAAGTTCCAATGCCAAAGAAAACATTTGAACAAATTTTGTTAAACAAATTGTAAAGTTAAATGAGTGACATGCGTTGATGATACATGAAAAAATGGTGGATCATTTTTCATCTGTTGACGAGGTCGGTTTGTTCTGATGAGCTTCCTGTTATGCTCGGCTTACCAGCAGAAGAGGAAGAGAAAAAAAGTTGGAGTGAGAGAAAGCAGAGAGAAAGTCCATTGGAAAGGTCGTCCTTCGGGATTTCGAGAAATGATTCTATTATTATTCTATTATAGTAGAAAAAATGATATCGGAGAAAGTGAGGGAGGGTGAGAAGAATGTTCATTGTGTTCAAAGGTGGTGGGGCCAGTGGTTTGGAAGTTCAGTAGTAGTAGTAGGAATGGTGGACTCCCCATAATGAGAGACCTATTAAATGTCAACTGAGGACGAAAGAGGAGAATTGGATCAATAGAATCCCCTTTCTCTTTTCCCAACTCATCAAGAGACGAGCAGAATCCACTCACCTGCTCAGGAGTCAAAGTCAGCCATTTTCAAGTAGGAAACGATTCCTAGAGAATTTTCGGCTCCGGGGCTTCTAAAATCTTAGTCTCTTGCTTTTGATGCCGGAAGAGAAAGTAAGGTAGAGAAAGAATATATGAGAAAATGGTAAAGAGCAGGTGGTTGGAGAAAGTGAGTGAATGTCTTAAGTCAAGGGAAGGTGGGCTGCTGGTTTTCTTTTCAGAGGTTAGTGCACTGCTATTTACGGGCTCATGCTCGTGCGGATCTGTTAGGCTTGATCTCGTGCGAGAAAAGGCAACAAGTGTTTCTCATCTCTACTGCTGGAAGAGGAAGAGGGAAAGATAGACTGGATGAAAATATTTGTAGAGATTTGGTATGGGGAAAGTGGGTTCCCAGCCACCCTATGTTTAATGAGATTATGGAGAAAGTAATGGATTCATTAGTTTTAGTTTCAACGACGTTGGCACACCTCCCATGGTGCTCCACTTTCCCCTCACATAAACTACTGTAGAAGGAAGCAATGAAGTCCCAAATCTAATGGTTTCATTGTAGTAAGTTATGAGCATTTCGTGTGTGGATGAAGATGATGTAAGTTGTTGTCGCGTGGAGTTACGGCTAGGGTCATTGACTTTTTTTTCCCTTATCTCCGAGTTCCACACAGGCGAGCCCTAGACTGGACTTTACGATTTTACCACCAATTATAATTCATAATGTTCGACAGTAGAGAAAAGCTCTTTTCTTTCCTCTTACTCCTTACTTTTCTTCTTTAGTGGATTTAACAGAAGAGAGTTCTTTATTCTTTGAAGCGTCAGAGCAAGGCTAGGGTACGAGGTCTCACTTTCTTCACTTTTGTGCTTGAATTCAGTGAGCTGGTAAAGAGAAAGTTCAAACAAGAAAGTAAATCGAGCACATTTTCTTTTGGATCGTGGAAAGGAAGGATAAAAATATGAGGAGATCGATAATGGGAGAAAGAGGGGACGAGAGTCATGCGATGATGATGATGATAATCCAATCAGGAAAAAACCGAATTTTTCACTTTAGAGAAAGCGATGAGAATGAGAGGAATTCAGAGTTCAGATTTTCCCATCATGCTTCAACACCGCACGCTGCGTCCAATTTTCTCTACTTTTCCATTTTTGAATAGTACTGCCTGGAGAAGAAGCTCATGAAAGCTTATGTGTATCCTGAGTGAGGTTGCCTGTGAAGGTGGGGAGGAGTGAGTGATGGAGGTGCATTAGCATGAAAGAGGGGGGGATTTAAGGTTGTAAAACTAGGGAGCAATTAGTCGAAGAGTTTTGTAGGAGTAGACAAGGAAAGAAGGAAATTAGTCTGTAGTTTCCTATCATAAATGTCAATACGTGGAGAGATAAAAGCAACTCGAGCCTTTCGTTT
>JABASM010002218.1:0-11689 GCA_019776545.1 Brachystomella parvula | reverse complement strand
ATTCTGTGAGTACCGCTCACCTTCTCCTTTGGTTTAATATGCAAACAAATGTTTCGTAGCACTGGTTTCCCCTTCCCATATGCTACTGTGAGATTCTCATAAGAAATGCCGCCTTTGGAAGGCCAACCCTTCTCCACTGCGTCTAAAAAAAGCTAATATTAGGCCAACCGACGCAAGGTACCCAAGCTGCGCTTTCTGATCCACTAGTGCTTACTATTTTGTATGCGTTCATCAAGCTTCGCCTCCGAGTGAAGAGTAGTGATGTATTCCAGTATTCTCTCGACGGAAACTAGTAGGTTCGTAAGGATCGTTGAATTGTTTAGGGTAAGGGTGAGGTAAGCTGATTGTGCCAGCAAAGTCGAATACACGAACCCAACCGAAGCACCATCTACAAAAATCAACATAATTTACGAGCCCTGAATCCGCTTTCTTACTAGGCCGAAAGTAACCAAATGCTACTAAATTAGTTCCACTGGAAGCTCCTGCCCTTCAAAAAAAACCCCTAAGAAGGCTCAGTGTTCTTAACTTCCGGCTGGCGCAACTGCTAAGGCTCCACGTGGATTTTGGAGGATGTTCAAAGTGCGATAATTTAAAGCGCTTGCACAAAGATCTGAAATCAGGCAGGCTTACTTGGCATACTTGACTAACTTCAGGCAAAGACTGTTTAGCTAAGCATTGGGATAATTTAACGATTAAACAGCCTAACATATTCAGCGTTTCAAGTGGTTCTCTAATCGGTTCTTACTTGGCATACTTGACTAACTTCAGGCAAAGACTGTTTAGCTAAGCATTGGGATAATTTAACGATTAAACAGCCTAACATATTCAGCGTTTCAAGTGGTTCTCGAATCGGTTCAGTCACACCTGAAATTTCATTTTCAAAAATATGGCGGCCAAAACGCGAAAATATTTTTTTTGATATTTTCACGTTCAAAGTTTTGGATAAAACTAGGCAGTATGCTGGACTCCAAATCCAAGAATGTCACGGAAAACTTTCCATCCTGACTTATCCCTTAGACCAAAGCAAATGGAAGTGACTAAATTGTCATATTTGAACTTCAAAGTGACCGGGGACGGTTTTATTAATAGTTAAGTTTACCTCAAAAATTTTCAATCGATAGCTCACCTGAAACAGTCGCAGCTATTTTGCATAAGCCAAAAGAACTTTTTCGGAAAACTCTACATGTGGTTAAGGTGAATAAGCTCATCAATCACTTCAAAAATCTTAACGAAACTTCGCACAATTGAGTAACGAAATTCAGAAAAGCTGACCCAAAAGTCTGCTAGCAAAGTTTCGAAGCCGAGCGATTTGCCGGGGCGATCCTTTAAAGGGAAACGTCTGGGAAAATTCTGAAAATCAATTATGCGCTCCAGCGTCGTTTTCACTGATACATAAGCGAAAAATGTTAAACTAAAACGATGCACTTCATTAAGCTACCCTGCCAAATTGTTGATTCTTCCGCCAGCTCACCTTGATGTTATCGAGCTTTAAACATTGTCTAAAATCCACGTGGCATCCCTCTAGCGACTTGGGCCAGAGAGTCTCGGCTCCATCCAGAGGTCAGAATTCAAGAAAACTTTACTGATTAAAGTTCTTTAGAGCAGCATAGAAATTCTGGGTTTTTTTAGCTTCCGTAAGAAGCAGAGTAAGCGCGGCTTAAACCCGGTATAGTCCTTTAAGAATGCCAAAAATCCCTTAAAGAAGCCCAACCCGGTGGACAAACGTACACACTCTTTCACTTTTACGTGTTAGAGGAATTGGAAATAAATTAGGGAGTATATCTGACGGGTTTTGGAGTGTTGAACCGGCCAAATGGCCTTACCTGATGACCCGAATAAGAAAACAATTGCAAGGATGAGAATTAAGTAGGTGTCAAAGAAGAGCTCAGCAGTGAGAGTGAGGAAAGTGCTAGCATTGAGGTAGAGTAGATAAGGCTTTGTTTGAGTATCCTGAGCTTCATGAAACTTTGCCATGATATGCTCCTCTGCATTCTGAGATTTGATGAGTAAGTGCCCATTTAGTGCTGATCCAAATAATTCAAAGACTGGGCTTCTAGCTGCCAAACAGAAAGGAAATATCTTAAACATTTTCCCGTGTTTACACAACACAACTATCCTCGTTTTTTCACTTTTCATTTACACATGTCGTGGCTTGCTTAGTAGTTAAATTGTCCGAGGCGTCGCTAAGGAATTCTTCATTCACTTACCAGTTGATTCAAGGTGTTTGATATTATTTCCGGGGAGGATGTAGAAATTTCTTAAGCGGATGATTATGAAGGAGACGATCAGAGTTGGTATGAGGACAACGTAGGAAATGAGAATTATATTTAAGCATCCTCCAAGAAGTTGCAAAAACATCTACCAAAAACAAAAAAGTTGTTTCAGAATTGCTTTGTAATGTTGTTAGGTTGTTTCTTTAGCTGGCCAGTAACGGTATGGAAGTGACAGATTTAGGTCAAATTAGGGGTACGCTGCGATTAACAATATCAGTAACACAACAATTTCTCACTGCTATCCGCAACGCGTTCGTCCGGATTTATTAATAGCACGAGCGCTATTCATGCGAATGCAATGTCCGTCCGTCTCCGTGTATCTCAGGCGATCGGTGAAGTTTTTCGGATTTTCGAATTTTGGCCATGTGTGTACATCTGTACATGTGGATATTGCGCATATAGTGTATAGTATATGTGCATATGTTCACATGTGCCTTACACCCCTCTATACACCCGGTTCACCCCAGTTTACAGTACATCCGTTTATACACGGTTCATTAAATTCCAGTTTCAAAAACTAAAAAGGACCTCCCCGCATTGCCATTACAAAAAGGGCTCCATACCTTGCTATGTGCTAAAACTACGTGACCTTTGCTCAGTTTACGGCGGAGAATCAGCTGGGGATGGTCATTTTGCAAATCCGAATTTGTTTGACATCTGGAGGTCACTAAATGCCAACCCCATGACCTCTAGGATTCAGACAACTCTAATGACAATCAAAAGCTCATTCCTCGTCCTAGAAATATAGTAGACTTGATCCTTTGAGCTACAACATGGCCGATAGCGGCCATTTAGCCTTCAGTGTAAGGTTTGGCGGCCCCGAGCGTCCATGCTGTGGGTTAAAAAGTTACTGTGAGTATGTTTAGAATCGGATAAAATTTAATGGGCCTTAAGGAAAATGTTAATTTAACTTGAGAAATAAATTAGATTGCCTTCCTATTAAACTGCCTTATTGGGGTTGTTAGATAGCCTTGGACTTTTTACGGGTACCTTGTAATGTCGTACCTCGTAAAAGCCTACCTTGAACTATCTAGTTCAGTCTGCTGAACGATAGCTGATGGTTAAGGTGTGTATGTTCTTTCTGACTTTGAGCATTTTGTGAACTGAGAAGACGAAAAGGGTCAGCGTCCTCCAAAAAAATCAGAAACGGGTAAAGCACCAGTGGACAAAATTGAGTGTTCTCCAGATTACGAATACGATTCGGCCAAGGTTTCAATTAAACCTACGAGAGAGTGTTTTTAACTATGGGTCGAACCTAAAATCAAGCAGCAAAATTTACAACCGCTGTCATAAATTTTCATTGCCCTGCCAAGGTTCACGTTGGCACTAAGCCTCCCCTTGAATTAAATTTAAAAGTAGAATCTTGTAAAAGGCGTGGAGAACAAGGCTCTGGATTGTAAATTATGATTCAGCCAAAAGGAAGTATTCTTCCTGCACTTGTATCCCTGAGATCCCTGATGAGACTCAACGCATTCCACTCACTCAAGAGTGAGTAAATACGTTGCAAAGCTTAAATGCACGGAAACACACAAGAAAAAACGCTGTCAAAGACCCCCCTCCCTCCTCTCCGCTAGACCTGTTGAAACGAACTGGGGGTAAGGGTTTCTTCTTGTAGCCTTTAAAGGTAGTAGCTTGATGCTTCATCCAAAAAAATTAAACTGATTTCACTCCCGTGGTTCTAGGTCAAAGTTACAAAGACCAAAATTGCGAAATCCAAAGTTGCGAAAACCAAAGTTGCAAAAAAAACATGAGCAAAGTTGCAAACTACTCGCTAACCCTGTTAAATTAAAATCCATGGTCTCCTGGGGCCGCCAGCCCATCATAGCCGAGGAGGGACGAAAAAACAATTTATTTGTACTTTTCTTAAAACCAAGGATCTAAAGGATTATTGTACTTGAGCCATCGCAAGCTTTGTCACCATCTTGCGTTTTGCTTAGATTTCGGCTTTAAGAAAAATTAAATCCCGGGGTTCTTCTACTATCCTGGAGACCGTGGATTTAACCGGGTTAGTGAGTAGTTTGCAGCTCTGGCTTTTGCATCTTTGGATTTCGCAACTTTGACCGGATACCCCCGTAGGATAAGTGGTTAGTCTTACAGTAAGCACAACTGCAAGCGTTTGGGGAATCATTTCATCCACGGTGCCCATGTCCATTGAAAATCTGTTTAGGATTCGGCCGGACGGATTTGACTCAAAAAAACTCATAGGAGCTTGTAGAACTGATTTTTGTAGGCCTTCGTGAAGAAACATACTTGAGGCCTTTGTTGATGAGAAGAACAGAACAAGTTGAAAAAAGCCGGTCAGAATAACTGCTAAAACGAGAAACCCGTAGACGCCCGAGTAGAACCAGTTGTTTGGCAGTGCACTTTTCCCAGTCAGATGCTCATTTTCTCCAGTCCTAAAATTAGAAAACATTCTACATCATCTTCACCGGGAAAAAAACAGAAGAGGTAGGAATTTGAAAGTTGTAAATATGGAGTAGGGTCAAGTCGTCTGATTGTGATCAGGTGGGGTGATGGTGATCACCTGTTTTTCACCTATTTAAAAGCGGTTTTCTAGAAAGTAAAAATATGGAACCGTTGGTTTCGTCTCTTGAATAAATGTTTCGTATTTTTGCTTTCCAGAAAACCGCTTTCAAATAGGTGAAACACAGATGATCATCCTACCTGATCACAATCAGACGACTTGACCCTAGCTGAATCAGGAGGGCTATAGCTGAGTTACCTAGAGGAACGGATTCCACTCTTACCAGGCACCCCTTGTATGCAAATGCGGTTTACCATTTCTTGAATTGAAGCGTGTCTTAGAAGTAGAATTCCTTTTTTTGCTCTTTTTCGATGTTTTAGATAAAGAAGCAATATTTCGTAGAAATTCTGTTGCAGCTTTGCTGACGAAATTCTGAAGCATAAAGGCGACCACCCACTGGCTGCAGGTGCAGTAAGCAGGCGCTTCTTTTTCTGTTTCTGCAGTTTCTTTAGTGAAAACGGCTCCGCTTTTTCCCCACCACTTCCAGTTTTTTGTCTGCTTTTACCGACGAAAGCGATACATGCCTTCAAGCAAGGTGTCTTCCCTGTATCTGCTTTGCGTAGATTTTTCGGATTTTACGAGATTTTTCCAAACATTCTCAAAATTTTAAATTTTAAAAAATTTTCAAGATTTTTTTTTTATATTGTTGCATACTCTTGGGAAGTTTGAGTAAAACTTTGCAGCATTACGCTTAAGAAGTTTGTGAGCTACTGAGCACGGCAACTACAGCACTACGCTACCATTGTTTAAGAATTTTTTTGTAGAAAGGACTTTATAGTTTGTTCATTCTTCAGCTTACAAGGCCACGCATTCAAGTCAGATGGCTCCTGATATGGAGTAGGGTCAAGTCGTCTGATTGTGATCAGGTGGGGTGATGGTGATCACCTGTTTTTCACCTATTTAAAAGCGGTTTTCTAGAAAGTAAAAATATGGAACCGTTGGTTTCGTCTCTTTACGCTACCATTGTTTAAGAATTTTTTTGTAGAAAGGACTTTATAGTTTGTTCATTCTTCAGCTTACAAGGCCACGCATTCAAGTCAGATGGCTCCTGATATTTTATTCTTACATCGCTTCCAAACGCTTAGCAAATAGATTTGGTTCGATGCTTCGTACTACCGTATATTCTTGATTAAACGCCCCGGGGCACTATTAAATTCTCCGACTTCCGAGACCCGGGCATTATTCGAGACAGGGCACTAATCGAGACTGGGTTTTATTGCAATACTGGAAAAATACCTGCAATAATGACGGCTCATCACCAAACTTTTGACCGATTCCCGTCAAAAGTGTCGTACAAAGTTGCAAACGACCAAAGTTGCAATGGACAAAGTTGCAAACGAGATGTCTAAAGTTGCAAACTATGCTAAGCTATACTCACACTCTAGCAAGGGTTTCTTGTTTTTAACTAAACAAAGAAGCCAACACAGTTTTACTTCTAAAATCATAGCTGAAGGCACGATTTGCTACCATTAACTTTTTTAATTATTACTCCTTTAGTAAAATGCATGACTATATTACATTTAAGTACACTCTTAAATGCAGCGAAAACAAAACTACTGCTGTTAATGAAACTTCGTCAAGGATTAAAATGTAAAACCAGCATTTCAGGGAAAACTTTTGGACTCCTGGCCTCAGTACAATAAAATCATTTATTTCACTAAAGGAGTAATAATTAGAAAAATTCAATGGGGGAAGAGTGTTCCTTCAGCTAATTTGATTTTCAATATAAAACTGCTGGGTTCTTTATTTAGTAAAAAAACAAGAAACCCTTGCCACAGTGCGAATATGGTTTAGCAAAGTTTGCAAGTTTGGACACCTCGTGTGCACTACATGGCGTTTGCAACTTTGAAAATTCTAATCCCCGAGAAAGACGGAAGAAAGCCTTAAAGATTTTACTTTTTCTATTGCAATTTTGACCGATATCTATCGAGCAGCCGCCTCACTAGAGCGCTCTTTCGCATAATGGACTGATAGCAAGTTTAGCGTCATGTCGAAATACCTTTTCTTGATGTTAAGATCCATGATGAGGCTAAAACATGTTTCGGGGGATGTGGAGAGATAAATTAACACTTTTTAGACCCGGGCGCTATTCAAGACAGGGCACTATTTGAGACCGGGCGTTAATCAAGAATATACGGTACTCACTTTTGAAAATAAGGCAGGAATCTCCCTTGCCTTTCAGGCCATTTGATAAAATCCTGACTTCCCAATCGGGAACTATAACTTTTTTCACAACTGTGGGGGTCATTCTTAATTTCTATGAAAATAAAAGTGAGGATAGCATAGAACTTAAAAAAAATACAATCCCCGATCGGGAGGTCAGGATGATTTTTGCCCAGCAGAGGTTTTCCATAAGGCCTCCAAAGCGGTTTTGGAGACCTCTGGCTTCAATCGAGCAGTTACGCTAGATACTTCCTAAACAGAACCGACGGTGAACCTTACCTAACGTAAAATTTAGCGCAGAATACGGTGGTGGCCTTGAAATTTGCAAAAATTAATGCAAGGCATGTTAACAGCGATTTACGGTTGTATACATTTTTTTGACTCACCCGTTAGGTTTCTAACTTTCAGAAAAAGTCTAAAGCGAGTCGAGTGGAACTAACACTGTTTACATAGGTACGGTCACCCTTTTCGGTATTTACATCCTGCGTTGGGAGGTGATTTAAGGAAACGTCTCGAAATTCGAGGTGTAACATGTCAATTTGTTCCCGCGTTAGAATACTTTGCTTTGGTGCGAGTATGTTTCCAAGTTGATAACTTGATTGTTCTAATAGTTTGGAATAATTAGAAAATGAAAGATTACCATATCTTGAGCCACATATCTGCCCCAGTGGCCAATCCGAACCAGATTAAGAGCGAGAGAAAGAAATTGAATAATTTGAACCATGAGTTTCCACCACGTAGGTATTTCCACAGATTTCTCAGATCGGGAACGCGTGACCGCTGGGCTTGTTTCTCTGTTGAAGCATCAACTGACCCATAGCCAGAACGTTCTGCTGCACACATAATGTTCTGGCTCAAAGTTTCTTCAGTTAAGTCGTCAATAACCGTTGTCCCAGACTCAGTTATTAATTCTGAGTAAGTCCCAATTCCTTCAATCTCTCCATCTTTCAGCTTGAGTATTCTGTCTGCTTCCTTGAGGTAGTGGGGCTGGTGGGTGACAAGGACGACGCATTTATCCTTCAGCAGACCACGAATGCAGTTTGAAAGGAGCAGATTACCAACACGACCGTCAACACCACTCAACGTGTCGTCAAGCAAGTAAACGTCAGAGTTTGAGTAGACTGCCCTGTAACACAATACAAATAATAATATTATTTTTTTTTGACATTCGCCAGAGGCTTATCAAGCCACTACAGTACTTTAACGCAACACAAATTAAACTACTCGTTTCCAGAAACAGGTAACGTTGCCCAAGCGTATTCCCTTTTTTTCTTTTTTTTTCAAAATAATGCACCGAAAATCCACATCCGACCAACACCGAAAACGGAAACGTAGCATTTGTACTGCAACCACGTTTTACGTCCGTCACTGCAGAGGGCACAGTAAGGGGGTGACCAGCGACTTCTAAGTCGCAGTAACCCTGTTTTTAGGATACCTTGCCGCTTGACCTTTAATTTCAAATTGTTAATATGGAAGTCATGTATTAAAACTAATAGTTTTTCAACGGGTGGTAAATAATCAGCCTTGGCGAAAAACAGAATCAGCCTTTTGCAAATTCTTAGAATTTGCCTTATTAGAATTTGCATTGGCGAATGCACGGTTTACTAAGAACCTTATAAGAAACGACCTTGGGAATTTTGGAAAACACCTTGATCCCAAATGAATTAGAAATTTATATTAATGCTTGTCTTTATTTACAGATTTCAATATTATTCGCTTAAATTTTAACCAGCAATGCTTTTTTAGCTTTTATACGCCTTCCTGGCTTTCTCCTTTTCTCAATCGGAATGTTTTTTGCTTCATCGGAAACCGTAAAATGTTTTGAATGGCTTTCCTTTTACCAGCTTTGCCGCATCAGAATTTCGGAAAAATTTACAGCTTTTGTACTAGCCTGCGGCAGGTATAAGGTTTGGTCCACGTACTGTACCCTCCCGTATACTCCTCCTGCTCTTTCCTCCCATAAGAAGCACAGGGAGGATACACCATGTTGCCACATTTTGATTTTCTTGTAGGAACGGAGGGGTATATCCTCCTGCTGTATCTTCCCGTTGAAAAGAAATCGCCCTCTCGTTTCTCGGGTTTCGTAGCCGGCGGAAGCTGAACCGGCGCGTTCGTAACCGGGACTCGGACGACGGACATCGTGTTCAAATTGTTAGGTTTTATGCGGATTTCGTCGCCAGCAAAAGCGTGATCGGCGTGTGCGTGACCGGGATTCGAATGACGATTTTAGCTATTCGTGGTATGCTCCGACGCAACCTCACAGGAGGAACCACTCTATACAGCTACAATGGGAGGATACAGCAGGAGGGTACACCCCTCCGTTTCCATAAGGAAATCGGAATGAGGCAACATGGTGTATCCTCTCAGAGTTTCTCATGGGAGGATACAGCCTCGTGCACCGGAAAAAACTCTCACAGATCAGTGAAAAAAAAAGTTTTTGGAATTCGGAGAAGTCCTGTGCTTCTGTGATGAATTAATTCAAAGTGCACAAGTCTTTAACCTGACCATATTTACCTTTCTCTTTCTCCCAAGCACCCCACCGCTTATTTGCGCTTACTGTAAATCCTTTTACCAGTTTCAAGCCATAATTGTAAACAAACTTTTCCCCCTTTCTAGTAAACCGTACAAACGGATGTACGAAATAGCGCTGGCGGACGGACAGACTAACATCAGTCAAAATCGGACAATCCGTCCACGTCAACGTTGCTTGCCATCCTGATTCAAACTGAATCATGTCATTAGTGAATCATGTCAAACTGAATCATGTCAGGATATTAGCACTATATTACTGCCTCGGGTGCCAAGGTAATCCACGCTATTGTAAAGGCTGAAGTTGATTTTTCCAAGGCACCCGTCTGTTAAAGGCCAAGGCAAATTCTAACAAGGCAGATTCTAAAAATGTGCCAAGGCTGATTCTGTTTTTCCTCAATGCTAATTAAATACTTTCCTTTTTCAACAAAGAAATAGTAGCAACGGTCCTTTAAATTTAACAGGAAACATGTTTCAAGTACCCAGCACGCCGAGTGTTAGGACAATGCTCACCGGCTGCAGTTTCCTAAGCGTATTTACGGAAATGAAAACCTCCAAAAGTAAAGCATTGCTGATGGAAACTGCAGCTGGGCATTGCACCTGAAAGTTTGCGAAAATTGCATGGAAATTTTTACAGGTCTTGATGCAAAGTTTGAAGCAAGGTCGAAGTAATAGGCTGACCTTGCTAATCCTATCCTTGCCTTTTGACCTCCACTCAGTTGACCTCCAACATCAGTAAGGTTTGTAAGGTCCCCAGATGGCATCCTTAAGAAATCTGGCTCCAAGCAGCAGACCGCCGATACTGTTTTGTACCAATCAGGCTGATAGGGAGCACTAAAAATGATATTCTCACGAACGGTTCCAGAAAAAAGCCACGGTGTCTGTGGAACGTAGGCAAGGGAGCCTGAACAAGAAATATTTCCGCCTTCGATGCACTCTTTGCTCAGAAGTGCCTGAAGAAGCGTACTCTGAAAAATGTACGTGCATTAATGAACCTTTGGCCTAATTTACGTTTTATTCCTCACTTTCCCTGAGCCGACGTCTCCGATAACCCCAATAAATTCTCCCGACTTCCCATGAAACGTCACGTCTTTTAGGGAATACGGCAATGTAGGATCCCAGCGAAACAAAACGTTTTTGGCTTCGAAGCCAGGGTAAGCCAGTTTCCGCTCAGCCAAATCTTCTTTATCATTTTCCACTTCCAGAAGGAGCAGCTCCTTGAGCATGAATCAATAGAACAAATCAAACCAAAATTTGCAGGGAACAACTATGGGCATTTACTTGAATACGGCGAACAGAAACTAAGAGTTCAGAAACCGATGACACCGCGCTCCCTAGCAGCATTCCTAAACTCCCCTTTACGGAATTGTACACGGCAAGCGTAACAAACACCTGGAATTTAGAATAGTTTCAGAAGATTGCTACCCGATTCAACCTCATATTGAAGAAACGGTTTACGTTTTGAGGAGTGATTGGAACGCCAACGAGTACGTAAGTCAAATATGTGACGAGAAGTGCGACTCTGTTATAGGAATTAGCGTAGCTAATTAAAACAGAAGTTATAGCAAACTTCTTGGAAACCATTTTCATTTCCTCACTGTAAGAGAACCAAACAAAATTTGTGGTAAAGGTTGTCCAAGAAATAGAGGCACAACTTTTAGCCGAGGGCTGTTGGAGGACGCTTCCAGATAATTGAGCCTTTGAACTGCCTAAAATATTCAGCTTTTCCTGTAGATGTCGAAAATATATTCAATCACCGCGGAACTTTAATTTTTAAAAATACAGCAGCTGAAAACCGAAAACAAAATTTTCAGATTTTTTACAAGCAACTTTGCTATTTTCAAACGAAGAGTACGGGTTGACCTTTTAAGATAATCCAACTTTTGGAAAGCTTTAAATGTTCAGCTTTTTGAGTATAGATGTTGAAAATGTCTCCGATCACGCTCAAATCTTATTAATAGCGCCAGCTATTCATGCATTTCCCTGTGTTAGTCTCTCCGGCCCGCCGGCCGTCCGTCTTTCCTAGATGACTTTTCTCAGCAACCGCTCAACCGATTCAATTCAAATTTTGTGTGAGAGTTCCTTAGGGTCCCGGATTCTGTGTCAAGAAATTTTATAGCGATCGGTGAAGTTTTAAAATTTTCCATTTTTAGCCCATATGTGCTTATGGGGCATATGATACATATGTGCATATGTGCGT
>JABASM010002217.1:0-11690 GCA_019776545.1 Brachystomella parvula | reverse complement strand
TGGGGTAGGGGTAGGGGAGTGGTGGTGGTGGCGGTGAGTGGGGATAGTGGAATCCCACTATTCCGATTTTAGAAAACCCCATTTGCTCTCCTTTAGGGTTTAGCTCATAAGAAATGCCATGTTCGAATTTCCCGACTACTGGAACTTACATCAAAGCACCTGTGGTACTCCAAATCGGTGCGATGGGAGAGGGTGAATTTCTCAAAGAGCTGGAGCCCTACCACGGCGAAAATGAAGAAAAACAGTAACTGAAAAACGATTAAATTCAGATTAATTTATTAATTAATTAAATATTTAAAAAAGCTCAAAAGTTAAGCTAACCATTAGAACAGTGATGAAGAGTAGGGATTTTGCTGTGCGAGCAATGGCTGTCCAGATGATCATAATTTTCTCAATTCGAGTTACGACGTTGAGGGAACGGAGGATACGAAGAATTCGTATGTACTTGACGGTGGCAATGATGTAGTCGAGGCGGTCATCATCCTTTGCAGACTGGGTCAGTACGTCGAGCACAGGGGCAATGAGGGACTAAGAAATAAAATCGCAAATGCAGATTATACTCGTTTTCGAAAATTGAAATTACCATAGACGTGACCACGAAATCAAAAATATTCCAAGCTTCTGTCCAGAAGGCCTTAAAAGAATCAAACCACTTGAGCAAAATTTCTGCGATGAACATGCAGAGAAAGAAGAAATCTGTGGAATCTAAAATCGCTCGACCGTCCTTTATTTCCCTAGCCGACAGTTCTAAAGAGGGAACAGGAGAAATGAAGATCCAGAATTATTATCACGAATTTTAACTGAGGATTACCTCCGTCAATTGCCATCAGAATAGAATTACAGACGATGACGAGAATCATGCATGTGTGGAAATTCTGTGTACCCAGGATCCAGTGAGCAAAAATTGGTATTGGGGGCAACCTGGACATGCGCGTAATGAATCGACGGGTCCGGAAGTCAGTGGCTATAACAAAATCCTTCTCCCCTGGCTAAGATTCCAGTAAAATAGGCATTTCTGATCCTGACTTTACTGAGGTGGCGGTTAGTTAACTTACAGCTATGACTTCAGCCTTATGAGAATATGAAGCAAAGTTCACAAGCCCCTGACTGTTTGCAATCATCAGCTGCTTGACCCGTGACATGGCTGGAGGTAGACAGAAATCAATTAGCTTAAGAGGGAACTATTAGGGGTGTCCAGCGATTTTTGAGTCAAGTTTGAGTTTTTTTCAACTCCGGACACCATCCGGAGCGACACGTGCATGCAGACTCCGATGGTGCGAGTAGAGGTGGGATTGCTTATGTGAGAGCATTTCTGTTGGGTGCATGGAAGCGAACTGTGAGGAGAAGCGTCTGTTTTGTTTTGGAGAGCTGGGTTAAGCCGTTTTTCCACTGGCAGCAGAAACAGAAAGCAGACGCTTCTTTTTCTGCTTCTGCTCGTTGGCTTGTTTCAACCGGAAACTTTGAACCGCTTTTTTCTGCAGCAGAAAAAAAGCTGCATCTTTCTTTTTCTGCAAATTCTTTCGCCCGCCGAAAAAGAAGTGTCTGCTTTTTGCTTCTGCAGCCGGCGCCATTGGATTCTGGAAAAATGATTTTACTCTAATTTCCGGAGCAGAATTAACCCAAATTGAAAGATGGCTGCCACTCCTGACCGTTCCCTCTTTAGCTTGATACTCAATTCGCAATCATTTTTACGCTTCAAATCTTCGGTAGAGAGACTGGCTCCTTCATACTCCCCAGACTCCATACGAGCTGCTTCTAAGAAACGGAAATCCTCCATGAGCGTCTGGTGAAAAGTTTCAGCGGCATGGGCGAACCCTCTCTGGGGAGATATTCGGCATGCCCGGTCGTCAGGGTCGTCCACATCTCCGTCAATAACGTCCATGTTGAGAATTCAATGGTTATTTGCAGCTAGTGATCCCGCTACTTCCCGAAAAAATAGAAAGCGAAAATCAAAGATGCATAAACAAATAATATTGTTGAAGGAAAACGAATGTTTTCAATTCGTACTCATGGGAAAATTAAAAAAACGATCATATTTAACCACTTTTCCCACATCACAGGTCACTGTAAACGATTTTTGAGTTCCATGACGAACTCCTAAACCCATTCAAATTATTCTAACATTCTCCTGAAAAATATTTGACACTGGCAGCGGTGAATATTTCCTGTCGCTTCGTAAGGACTCGGGCTCGGGTGTGGGTTTATTTATTTATTTATTCATTCGTTTCGTCAAGGGCCCTGGTTACACGTTAGTGCTGGTGCAGGTTGTTATCCTTAACGTTAATTAACTTAAGATTAAGTGGTAACTTACAAGTTTACTTAGCTATGATTTGAACTTAGACTCCTTCGATTAATTGGCTTTGTGGAATTAGGAGTGGGGACAGAAGGATAGGAAGGAAAACTATGTGCAGACACTCTTTAGAGTGAGGTTGACATCACAAAATCAGGGGGAGCTTTTACTCCCAGCCGAGACTTCCCTATTTTTTTAATCATTTGTTTCTGCTTTGATTATGATTTTAGGATAAAAGGTTGAAAAGTTAAAAAGATAGGGTTGAGAATTCAGGTTGAAAAGGTGAGGATGGGGGATGAGGGAACGGGGATTCTTAATCGCTCTCTGCATAAATGAGGAATCTGTTTCGCAATAGCATTCTAATAATTGCTTATATCAAGAAAGTGCTTACGCAGTTTAGACTTGGTCACGTTAAATGAAATGGGGTTTGTGAGAGGGACTCCAGTAGGCTGCTCTGCATTTTGAGACAGGCTTGCTTGTACAAGTGAGGTAGTGACATTGGATGCTCATGTTTTGTATTTGGTACGTAAGATCGTCCTGTGAGTTCCCTTAAGTCCGATTCCTCAGTTTTGAATTTATTGGTCGCATCTTGGATGAGGTCATTATTGAGAAACTGGAGTGTGAGTCCTTGGATGAGGACTGTTAATTGGAATGCACCGGGTTCTTCTAAAATTTCAAAAAATATGAATGAGAGCTCTGATGCATACATATTTTTTGTCAAAAATGTCAACCGTACCTGACCCTGTTGTGTTAAATCTCTAGGATTTTTCAGTATTCTGCATGCCATCGAAACATTAAATCAGATTCCATCACGCACTATCATTTCCACCGACGACCAGGCTCAAACTAGAAAAACTAAACAAAAATAACCAAAATTATTTAGGCTTTCCAGTTCAGATTTCTTTGTTGAGTTGACTATGAAAGTTGTTCAGCAGTTAGATTCCAGTGGGTTTCCAAACGAAGGACAGCACTCGAATCAGCATCCCTTAATCCTCCTATTTCCTTGTCCTAGGCTGAAATAATGAAAAAGCGATTACTAAATTGAGAGAAATAATTATTTCATTTACTGTAAACCTCCCCGCTCCCTTCCATGGACAAAAGTCCCATTTCTGAGTGGTAATTATAATTAAAAAAAAAATTGAGAGAAATTTTTTTCCTAAAGGCTGTGAGTGGCTTCTGCTGGTCAAACAGGTGAAGCGATTCCATTCTTATTCCTATTAGAAAACGCTCATCCACGGAATTGCATTACAATGCATCAGTGCGGTGTTATTGACGTAACAAAACTTCAGTTAAAAAATGGAAGCAGTTAGAATGTCTTGACCTTTTCTTTACAGTATTTAATCAACATGATCGGATCTCCGGATCTGATCCTTGCAAATGCTGCTGCTGATGCAATTTACAATATTCGGATGCTGGCCATGGCTGTGAAGAGAGTTCGACTTCGTTGAAACAATTTTTCAATCGGACCAGCTTCCTCGGCCAACAAAAATGTATTATCAAACAAATCCCAAAAAAGTCAGGGCTGCATTTTAATTTTGTAATTAGCTAATCCATTCATTTTGATACCGTGCTTTCAATTTAGTACAAAAATTGACAATAAGATCCTGTTGAAACTTTCCGATTTCAGTGTTATGCCATTCTAGGCCATGAAATTAACCACCTGTAGCAGACAATTGCAGCTTAATAGCAGGCTTCTGCGGTAAGAAGTTTGTCAATGGAATGATAAAAGTGCTCTATTAACCTATCATTGTCACTGGAGAAATTAGTATTCATCTGGTGATGAACTTAGTTTTTTCACCTGATAAAAGAAAGCGATCAGCTATAATATTATTTTTCTCCCTGAGCATTTTATCCTCTTGAAGAGATGTACCCCTGAACTAAATACAAAATAAAAAATGCTGCCACTATAAAGTCGAAAAAAAAAATCTTAGTTTTCAGGAGTAAGAGCAGTTCTTCATTGTCACTCTTCCTCCGGCTGTGGTAGTACTATCAGTATCACCGTGGCCTATTGACTTTCACAGGGAAGGACGCTTACCAATAATGGGTTCTCGGAGTCGGACAACGATTCTAAACTTGGATCAGTAAGTATTCATTTTTTTACCCCTCACCCTCTCATGTATTTTTAACCGATTAGGAGTATTAGAAACAAAGATAAAGATTGACGCCTCAGTATTCAGAAATCCTCTTTTGTTGTATGGGCTCGACAAATAAAAACTTTTTGACAAGAAGTAGGTTTTGCTATCACTCCAGTCTTCTGCGGCCTTTTGACTGTTTCACCTGTAGCCTTTGATTTTGCTGCAAACTTTTCATCTCCCAAAATTAAGGCAGTATGGCTACTGAGAAGTCGCCGTTGCTCCCCGTACTTAACGGGTCTGCACTATAAAAATTTTGTAATATTGACTGACGCTTATTTTCCTAGTATACTTTTCAGGAGCAATTCGGCTCATGGGTTTGAGCAGCAGAAAG
The DNA here is from genome assembly GCA_019776545.1 of Brachystomella parvula. Taxonomy (NCBI): domain Eukaryota; kingdom Metazoa; phylum Arthropoda; class Collembola; order Poduromorpha; family Brachystomellidae; genus Brachystomella; species Brachystomella parvula. The sequence goes on along the minus strand of JABASM010002217.1, from coordinate 6,934 downwards.
CGGTGAAGAGGAAGATCTTTCTTCTGATTGGCTCTCTGGGGCTTGTCGGCCTCATCGGAACGGTCGGATTCTTAACACCACGGGAAAATACTAGCGAAGAAGCTCCATTAGCAAGAAATGTCCGAAGCACGGAATCTGAACCTTTGACGGTAGACTCCATTAGAAGTTTGGCCAAGGAAGTCGGTTCCACGGCCATGGCTCGTGAAAAAGATGATCATGAGATTTGTAAAACGCAAGGGTGTCTTGAGGCTTGTAAGTACAAAATATTTTCTTCATCCACGTTCAAAAAAAAGTTAGATTCATAATTTCTATTCCAGCGGAGCGACTTCTTAATTCGATTAACTTTAGCGTTAACCCCTGCGATGACTTCTTTGAATTCGCTTGTGGGCGGTGGGTGGCAACGAACAAAATCCCTCCAGCCAATTCCAGGTGGAGTCAATTCAACTATCTTCGGGAGGAAGTGAATCGAATCACCCAAGGTGAATTTGGAAACGCAGTTTGAGGAGGATGCTCAGGAAATAATTCAAATCATGATTCCTTTAAACAGAAATTCTAACAGCGGAAAAGCTAGATACTGACCCGAAGCCAGTGAATCAGGTCAAGGATTTTTATCGGAATTGCATTGATCTCGGTAAACCAAAGTGCAAACTGCTTGTAAAAAAAAGCTGAATTTTTATTGGGAATCGCTTTCAGTTGCTCTAGAGGATGTTGGAGTGAAACCAATCCGGGACCTTCTACAGCTCCACGGAGATTGGCCGCTTCTCCTTGGCTCTGAATGGAAACTTTCCTCTTTCGATTGGCTGGAGGCAATAGCATATCTCCGAAGATCATTTCAGGATACGGCTATTATTTCTGTCTACGTTGACCAGGATTTTAAGAATTCTGATGTTTATGCTGTTTACGTAAGGAAAGATTTTAGAAAAAAAGTTTCAACAGAAATTAAACTTATAAATGTTTTTATTTTGCTCTTCAGATAGACCAGCCGTCGCTCATTCTCCCACGGGATATTATCATAAACGAGGATGGATCTTATGATGGAGTTCTTGCTGGTTATAAAGAGTTTATCAAGTCCGCTGTCAATATTCTTGCAGCTGCCAACGGAGACGAGCCAGATGCCAAAGAAGTTGAGTCGGCTGCAGCTAAAGTAGTTGCATTTGAGGCTGAAATTGCCAAAATCACAACGAAGGATGAGCTGCGAACCGATACGGAACGAATGTACAATCCGATTACACTCCCTGAGCTCCAGGCAAAAACTGACGCGCTGGGAGATTTGGCCCCTCGTCTTGGAGTGGTAAGAAATACTGTTTCTACAATCTCGTTGGATTAATCTGATTGAATTTTATTTTATTTTTACTCAGGGACTAAACTGGTTTAACTATGTCAAGGATGTATTTAAGACCAGTGGAGTGACGCTCGCACCTGAACTTCGGGTCATTGTACTCGAAACCTCCTATGTTGATAAACTAATTCCTCTCCTACTTGTCACTGATCCATCTACCGTGGCTAATTATGTGCAGCTACGATATGTCAGCGGACTTGCGGGGGAAACGACTCAAGGGATGCGAGACATTGCTTTTAAGTTCAACCAATTCCTCACAGGGGCAAAGGAACCTCAGAAAAGGTACTTTTTAATTAGCTTTCAAAAGTTTTAGGGTAAGCAGGCTTAGATCCTATTAAAATTACTACTACATTGCTTCAGGGAGAAGTCATGCGCAGATACAGCAAACGGTGGATTCGGAATGGCCATCGGGCTCAAATATATCGTAGCAGCGGATTTTGACGAGCAAGCCAAAGCAGAAGTTAGCCAATATCATAATTAATTCCAAGAATTAGTGTTTCAAGAGAAATTTTTTTCCAAGGTAAATACAATGGTTGAGAACCTCCGAGCTTCCTTCAAGGAACTCCTAACGAATGCCAGTTGGATGGATGGGAAAACTAAAGCTACAGGGCTGGACAAGGCAGACAAAATGAAGAGCTTCATGGCTTATCCGGACGTATGTAGCAAGCATTTTTCACAAAATAATAAGTAATTTATTTTACCACTTTTTTTTTTGTTTGTCTCACCATCAGTGGCTCACTGATTCCGTGAAACTAGAGGAATATTATGCAAACGTAAGAAAAGTTCGAATTGAAAATTTTGGTGGCTGGATTTCATGATGGTTTTGTTTTTTCAGCTTGAGCTTACGACATCACATTTTTCATCAGTTAAGAAATTATCACAATGGAATAGTGACAAGGCATTAGCAAACCTAAAGAAACCAGTTGACCGAGAGTAGTACGTGTTACTCTGAAAAGCGTCCTTCCGCAAAGCACTAATTTTCTAAAACTGATTTTCTAGCTGGCTAACGTATCCAGGCGTTGTGAATGCATTCTATGCCCCTACCTACAATTCCATAAGTAATTGCTTGTTAAAATATTTCAAGTGATGTTGTTTTTTAAATTCTGAATTGAATTTCTAGCATTCCCAGCTGGAATACTGCAGACGCCGTTCTTCAAACGTGGTACTCCAGCGTAAGTTCTAGACAAGTGATGAAGATTGTGAAGCTGTAAATTATTGTAGATTGCATTCATTCTGCAGCTCTTTGAACTATGGTGGTATTGGCGTAGTGATAGGCCACGAAGTTACCCATGGGTTCGATAATTCCGGTAAACACTATAAAGCATACAAAATTTATTTGAAGGCGAGAGAATCACTGTAGAAATATTTAGGACGCCAGTACGATGCATCAGGAAATGCCAGCCCATGGTGGACTGAGGAAACTTTGGCAAAATACACAGAAAAGGCCAACTGTATTCGGGACCAGTACAGTGCCTACAAGCCACCGGAAGTTAATTTAAACGTCAACGGAGCCCTCTACACTTGGAGAAAACATTGCGGACAATGGAGGTCTACGAGAGTCTTATTTGGCGTACAAAAAGTACATAGCAGCGAACGGGGAGGAGAAGCCCCTCCCAGGTCTTGAACTGTATGATGCGGAACAGCTATTTTTCTTAGGATATTCAAATGTAAGGCTCAGAACTTTAATCCTATCCGAAAAAGCGACTAACCCAGTAATTCTAACTGCCTAGATTTGGTGTGAGGCAACAACAGTTCAAGCTCTCACAAATCAGCTACTGACGGATCCTCATAGCCCAGTCAAGGTTTAGAATACGTGGCCCACTTTCCAACAATGAAATTTTTCAACAAAAATGGGAATGCCCCATTGGGAGCCCTATGAACCCAGGACCAGATAAGAGGTGTACATTGTGGTAGATAAGTTAATTGTTTTGCCGTTTCAAGTCGAATACTCGATTAAATAATTTATTGAACAATTGATTGCAAGAAATTAACGATTCCAGAATGGAAACGAAAATCTTCTTCGGGTTGCAGAAGTTTCTTGGGGTTTTGGAGCTGCCACAGCTTCAGGTGCTCCGTTGCCAGGAGGTGCAACAGGTCCACCCTCTGGTGGATTCGTTTTCTTGCCCCCTATTCGATATCCGAAGCCACCCATTTCAATGGATGGAGTATCCTGCTTCTCAAATTTCTGCTTAAAGGAATCAAATTTTTTCTCGAGCTCTGTACTTTCGAAAGTTGCGTATCCAAATGGTGGAAAGAATGCTTGGAAAAACAGCAGACCGAAAATAAGCATCTGAAAAACAACAGAAAAAACGAACTTGGAAGAAATGTCGAAGATGAATAGGTATATAAAACTTACCAGGCGGAACATGACAATACTAGTTTTCAATTAAGTTGAGTTTGAATAAGCCGAACTTTATCTTCAATTGGCTCCAGAAATATAATCTATGAGCCCGAACATCCATTTTATATAAAAAACAGAGGTGAAAAGCTAATCCAGCTATCACCAAAGTCGAAAAATTCGAAGGCTAAGGTCAACGGAAGTTAGAAAAACATGAGAGTAATTAGAAAAATGTTTATTAATTTTCCTTCCCCTTGGAACAAAGAAATTAGAATGTAATTAATTAGTGATGCTAGTAAGGAGCCCAGATGAATAATAGATGATGAATTCTGATATCCTTTCAGCTTAAGCTACATCCTGTATGGCTGCCTCTACTTCAGCCTTCGTAAACATATGAAAGGTGGATGTGGTAGTGACGCAAGCCACTTCAACATTTGTCGAATTAAGCTTCTCCTCCATCACTTGTTTCAGAATTGTCAGGGCCGTCTTGATAGCTTCCTTTAGGGTCATTGACTGAAAGTTCAAAAATAAAACAACGAATAGATCGACAGTACACTTCCTTTGCCTCTTCACGCAATTCCTTACCTTGTTATACATTTCAACCAAAGTCTGCTGAGCTCCTTCACTTCCTGAACCAATTGCTTTCGCATCATACTGGATATAGGTTCCCGAAGGATCCATGCAATAGAGCTGTGGTCCTTTATCATCGACTCCAGCGAAGAGAAGAGCAACCCCAAATGGACGGCTCTATTTGAAATGTCAAAATATGGTATAAAATGTGATTGCAGTACCATTTTTGAGCAATTCACTAAGATTTACACAGCACTTACCATGGCCCCTTCCTCATCATCATCTGAGTCTCCGAATTTAATAGCAAGATTTGAGACGGCCTGTGCCACAGACTCAACTGACATGTTCTCGTTATAAGTAAACCAATGATTTTGACACTCCAGCCTCGCACGGTCAATAAGGGTCTTAGAATCTGCAGTGAGACCGCTTGATGCTAGCCCAACATGCTTGTCCACCTCGGCAATTTTCTCAATCGCAGCAGGCTCCATTAGGGGTGACGTTATCCGTTTTTCAACCACGAGTACCACTCCTTCCGATGAGCAGATTCCGATAACCGTTGACCCGAGCTTGATCGCTTCAATCGCATATTCAACCTGTTCATCACAAAATGTTTAGTTGAACAGAACGAGATTCTACGACTATACGCAAATGGAAAGTCGGTCACATAAATCTCACAATGATTAGCTGAAAACAAAGAATTTTACCTGGAAGATGCGACCTTCTGGGGAAAAGGTGTTGACCCCACGGTCATACTCGGACCTTGTCAGAAACATTCCAATATTCCCGCTGCCTCGCTCGATAAGTTGGAAGAATTTCTGCTGGCTGCCGAAGTTTCATAATGGAAAAAATATTAAAGTTTAAACTTGAAGAATTACTTGTAAATCTAGAAGAGTGGAAAGCGGAAGTCATTAATAGCTTGGATCTACTTACGGCTGAACTCGAGAATTCGGAAACCAAGTGAGTCAATCGATTAATTTTGTTGACAGGAATAATCAAGAAAACTGGCCAAAGCTGACACACGAAAAGTCCAAGACCGGAAAAATGAGTTTGCTCTTTTCTCTCCACTTAAAATCCTAGCGCGCTTTAAAACAGGCTGGGGAAAAAGAAACTTCATAACGGGTGAATCATAAAATATGGCTACAAGCGTAGATCGTTGTTTTAATCCCTTCTACTTATTTTTTTTTCGCCAATTTTAAGGACAACAGAGTCTTCTAAGCTAAATTTTACGTCAGGTAGCGTTCGGAAGTTCAGTTTAGGGAGTATCCAGCGTAACTGCTCGATTGAAGCCGACAATATCTTTAATCCACTTTGGACGCCTTATGAGTAAAATCTTCTAGAGCAGAAATTCGTCCTACTGTTCCACTCGGGAATTGTAATTTTTTTCTCAGCTGCAGAGGTCAATTCTTTAAGCCCTATGCGAAGAAAACTTGAGAGGGTACCGTAGTTAACTACCGTATGACTTTAGAAAAAAAATTCCAATTTACGAAGCGGGACAGCAGGATGAATTTCTGTTCCGGCAGAGTTTACTCATAAGGCGTTCTGAGCGGATTTGGCGACCGTCGGCTTCAATTACGCTGGATACCTTCCAAACCTCACCTAACATAAAATTTAAGAAGAATACGATAGTGCCTTTGAAATACGCAAAAAAAATAAATGCAAGGTGTTTAAACAGCGATTTACGCTTGTAGTCGATTTTATGTTTACCCGTTAAATGCAATTGAATCTTGGAAAACTTTATTTTTAAATTCCATGAAGGTATCTGTGTGCTTGCTTACATTTACAGGAACAGCATTCGCCTGGAGATTTTTCTCCAATTGAATTCGTTTCTGGATGCATACCATCAAGATGAGGACATTTGGTTAAGAATTCTTCGAGTATTTCGTTCAGCGGCTGCCAATTCTCATAGAAATCAAAATCTCCTGTTTGAGAGCAAAGTGATAGCGTCTCTGACTAAAAGATTCCTGGATCAAAAAGGGGAAGGGTCACCTGCATCATGTCATCCACTGGCCCTTCAAGTCATTGGCAATTCCATAGTCGGAAACAAGGCGAATGCGCTCCTCCTTCTCACCCCTGAAATCAACGGCTACATGTAACCGTCAACTATCGAAATCGAGTCTGGGAATTAAGATTCTCATTATTAAACTCATTATGCAATTAATTCATTCCAGCTCCAATCTGATAGAACATGGAGTAGGAAAAGTCCCAGAATACGCAGCAATGATCGGGTTATCCCTGACTCAGTGTCAGCCTTCGTTAATGATGGAGCTTATGGATCATTTCATCTTGGAGAGGCTTCTCAACCATGTGAATTTGGAATTCGTGTAATATTTTTACTTGCAGGTGAACCGCTCGTCACTAAATTATTTATTTTTATTTTATAGCATCCTATGGCTGGAATCTTTGGTACAAGTCCCTTGTTTTGTGACCCGGGTCTACGACGACTTAAATTCTCACGCCAAGGTGCAATTTCTTCAAATACTTTCTGCAAGCTCTGTCATTCCAGAAAACATTCCAACGAAGGTGAGTCAAAATTCAGCCAAGATTTATTGTTGGAAAATAATTAATGTTTTGAATCCGTTAGGATCTGGAATATTTGGTTTCAAAGTTCAAGAACATGGCAGATCAGGTTTTTTCCATGGAAGCAACCGGAATACTTGACGACTTCAACTTGGAAGAGGTGACGGCTG